>JZKD02S1674983.1:66026-83492 GCA_000966675.3 Picea glauca
ACCATATTACAATGTAATATGGTATACCATATCTCATGTAGTTTCTTTTTTTTTTTAAACTTAAAGGAAGCGTGGCAATATTGACGATAGTTCGTCGCAAGGAGATTTTTTTTTTTGAACAAGTGTGGCAATAGAGACAAACGTTCATCGCACTTTTCCATGGTTTTGCATTGCACATATAGCATCTACATCATAAGTTTTGTCTCTTCCATCAATTTTCGTCTCTATTGCCATGATTTTGCATCGCAACGTTCCACAATTATTTTTTACCTTGGCATGGTTTTTTGTCCCTATTGCGACGAAGTTTCGTCACTATTGCCACGATTTATAAGGCAAACCTATATTGATGGCGATGACACATGGAGGGATAATTTATTTGTTGTTTCCATGAACACCTGGTTCATGGATATAGCGACGAAAAAATAACAACGAAAAATAGTCTTTGCTTTCGTGGAAATTGCGATGGATAAGTGTGGCAATAGTAACGAAAAACTGTGGAAAATTTGGTCATATGTAATAGTGATGGAAGAGTCTCTTTTGAACATGACACCCTTTCACTCGCTTTGTGTCTAGGTTGGAAAATCCACTTGTCTCTTGATTATAATTCTTTATAAGATTACCAATCGGTCTGTGATCTCTATTGTTGAGTTAGTGTTTCCAAGACAGTTGTCGTGTCATCAATATGTTCAAAGATAAGTTCAACCCAGATAGCCTTCTAATGCATCGACCATTTCTGGAGTCCTTAAGACTTCTATTGTGTCGGCCATCCCTGAGTCAGTCTTGAATCACTTGTTACTCTGATCTACTTTAAATCTTGTTACCCATTTTGTGTCATCGATGAGGGATACATTAAGGCCCTCCTATGACAAGTTTTTTCCTGTCGACTAACTCATTATCCAGGAATTAGACTTAGAAACTAATTGGTACCTTGGAACTTGCATGCCTCAATGGAAGGTTTCCTCTCTTTCGATAGTGGGTATCCATTATTGACCCCTGATTGGGATATTCTGCCGAGTGTTTGACTTCATCTCATTAATTCACACCTGTTGGATTGTACCAGAGTACCTTGGGAGTCATTGACATTAATGGTGATTTTCATCGCACTTGTTAACGGTATACACTAATGACCGGTAATCAAGTGGTTTCCACTATGTTCGACTTCAGTACATGTATTCACATGGTTAGATTAGTACTATAGAGTGATGGAGATGAAGACCTTGAATCATTTTAACAAATTCAGGTTGCATTGGATTATATTCAGATTGTACTACTGCATAGATCCACATTTTATGCCTCATGGCTATGTTCAAATTTGATTCTTTAACACATAGATCCATAGTGTATTTTTGGTGGCTATGTTCATATTTGAGTCATATTGGCATGGATCCATAGTGTATGTTTGGTGGCCATGACCTGTATTTCTTGACATGGATCTTTGCATATCAGTATTTATGCTTTGAGTCATTTGTATTCTGAGTATGGGAATGCCTACTTCAGTGATGATATATTATTGTACTGTATTTCCTTATTTGTTGGCAGGTTTCCGACCGATGTGTTCCTTGTTCCCTACACACACTTTACAAAGTATTTCATCTATCACTATGTTCTAACTTCATACTTTGGGGGGCTCTCTGTTACACATTAGTTTTGTCATCCCTATGACCGTTAATGATGTAAGCCTATATGTTGCCTTCAGAGGGTTCAATGGCCTGAATTCCTGAAGAAAGAAGGGAGAAGAACTTTTACTGAGAGAAGAAGTTGTATTTTCCTTTGTAAAAACCCTATTAAGGAATATTTCCGTAGGTTTCACTATACACAGGGTGCGAAAATACCTGATTTCCACACCTTTCTCTATAGCTAGGTTGTGGAGTTTCTGCAGGTTGCTCTATAGCTAGGGTGCATAAATTCTTGTACGTGGGAAAAACGAGTGTCTTCTCGATGCTTCTAGAAGGAGAAGCTTCTATGGTGAGGTGACCTCCAAACGGTTTGGATCTTACTCACTTTCATGATTTAGTGGGATCATCCTAACCTCCTTACCTTATGCTCTTTAACTTATAAAAGGAGTGGAGCTCTCATGGAGAAAGTTGGATTGAGCTTGGGTTTTGTAGCTTGGATTCTTTGGAGCTTGTATATTGGCTTTGATATTTGCTTTGTCAAGATAGATTGTGAGTAGCTATTAGATATACAGTCTCAGAATCCATGGATTAGAAGTGTGTGGGAAGAAAGGGTCCATTGGAAGGAACCTGACGACATCAAGGCATCTGGTTGTATCTTTCTTCCACATTCTTTAATACAAATATACTTTTCTTTCCTATATGAATGTTATTTGTTCATATTGTATGATTCCTTGATCACGTATATAGTTTCATATCAAATAGAATCTGTTATTATTGTCTTCGTTGGCTTGTGTTTATTTTCATATATTTCTGCATAAGCCTCATGACGGAGCTTGGATTGCATTGGCGAGGTCATATCTTCGATAATTAAAAGGTATGTTCTAGATCCATTGCTTATTTCCCAATGAAGCCTAGACCACCTTGGAAGGTCTCTTTGGAAAATAGGATGAGATGAGGGGACACATGCTGGAGGTGGAGCTTCTCACATTGGATCCAAAAAGCTTCGACAATATCCAAGATTTCTTTACAAAATTCAAGGATTTACTGTCGAAACTCAAAGCTTGCGGGGTTGATAAATCAAAGGAGGAGAAACAAATGGTTTTCACCATTCTCTCCAATATTGGTCATGAATTCTCTGTATTCATATCTACATTACATACTGTCAGATTTGCCTCTAGATCCACCTGGAAGATGCCTTCTCTTGAGGACTTTATCAAATCCCTGACACAAGAGCAAACCAAGCTCATCAACATGGGAAAAATAAAAGGCCCAAGGGCGCATGCACTCACTGTGCATGATGGCAGCCACAAATATTAAAAATATAAATATAAATATAAACATAAATCTCATGCACATCCAAAGAAGGAATGGTACACAAAACCCTTCACTGATGCCTCCAGATCCAAAGGGGAAAAGGGAAGAAAAGGGGATGAATGCATGTATTGTCACAAAGGATTCCATCCGGAATTCGGATGCATGAAAAAATAAATAGATCTGATGTTTCAAATACTTCAGCAAAACAACCTTGGAGATTGCATCCCCGAGGGTGCCAAGAAGAAGAAGCCAGAAGATCCAAATTCCAAGAAAGGCAATTCTATCCATGCCTTGATTCCCATCAAATCCTCTCTCGATGCTTGGATCGTTGGTTCAATAGAATCACATCACATGGTTGCCTCAAAAGAAATATATTCTTCTTTGGATGCATGCAAAGGCCCTCCTATTCTGATGGGAGACAACTCTTCTATCAAAGTCACCGGCAAAGGAAGGATTCAACTCACCAACGAAAGCCTCAAGAATGTGTTGCATGTTCCCAAACTTTCTATCAATCTTATCTCCGTGTATCAGATGAAGAATTTCAGCAGCAAAAAGAAAGCCATATTCACACCAAATTTCTTGGACATCTACGACATGCAAACCAACTCCAGGGTTGCTACCAGTGAGGTAAATCATCAAGCTAGATTGTATACTTTTTCAAAATTCATTGAACCTGATTCTTGTTTACTGCTTACTCATGTTGATGAAAGTAGTAGGATATGGCAGGGAAGGTTTAGACATTTGAATTTTAGAAACATGCAACAACTTAGCAAGCACAAATTGGTTGATGGCCTACCAGACATCCATTTCTCCAAGGGAGTGTGTGAGGTATGTGTTCTCGGGAAACAACCTCAAGAGAAATTCAACAAGGGAAAATCTCAAAGAGCCTTCACACCTTTAGATATGATCCATAGTGACCTTATGGGTCCTTTTCCACATCCATCCATCAACAAAGAGAGGTTTTTTCTCATTTTTGTTGATGATTTCTCACGTTTTACTTGAATCTACTTTCTCAGGAAAAAATATGAGGTCTTTATACACCTCAAAGATTTCAAAGCCTTGGTTGAGACAATGTCTGAAAAGAAGATCAAAGTCTTTTGAACTAATAACGAGGGAGAGTATGTAAATCATGAGATCCATAATATTTTCCATGAGGCAGGGATCCAGTTGCAACACACAGTTCCCTATACTCCACAAGAAAATGAAGTTGCTGAGAGGAAAAACAAATCTCTAAAGGAGATGGCATCTTGCATGATGCATGCAAAGTCACTACCATAGATACTACAGACCGAAGCACTTAATTGTGAAACATACATCCAAAACAGATCTCCCCATATATTTGTCAAGGATAAGACCCTCTACGAGGCTTGGAGTGGCCTCAAACTGGAGCTGACCCACTTTCACATTTTTGGTTCATGTGCATGGGTCCATATTCCCTATGAAAAGAGGAAGGCACTAGATCCACATAGCACTGAGTGCATTTTTGTTGGATACCCTAGTGGTGTGAATGGATATAGGCTTATTGATATTTCCTCAGACCAAGTCATCGTTGAGCGAAGTTTCCAATTCGAGAAAAGTGTCTCACATGCAGCTCAACAGCCGCATGTAGACAACTTCATTCTTCCACATGTCCGAGATGATGAGCATGCACATGATGACTCATATTCAGATGAGAGTTTTGATTTAGAGGGCTTATATGATTTAGATTCAGAGTCAGTACTGTCGGATGCAGAGTCAGAGCATCCAGATGCAGTTGCAGAGCTAGAGTAGAGGCCCAAGTGGGAAAAATCTACTCTTTAGGATGCAAGGGATCTCATTGGTAATCCAACCAATACTAGGAGGAATCAATCTAATTTTGAGGAGCATCCTGTTGTACTCACTGCCACTAAACCATTTCCCTCTAGAAATATTTTCTTGGTTTAGTCTTTAGATCCACAATCTTGTGGCAAGGCTGCTGGAAATCCATTTTTGGGAATCCGCCATGCAGGAGGAGTACAAATCCCTCCTTGAGAACAAGACTTGGGATCTGGTTCCCCTTCCTTCCGAGAGGTAACTTCTCAGATGTAGATGGGTCTATAGGACCAAGAACGTAGTGGATGGACAAATTATCATATACAAATCCAGGCTTGTTGCCAAAGGCTTTCAGCAGGTTCATGGTATTGACTATGATGAGACCTTCACTCCAGTAGTGAATATGGATTCCATATGATTGACACTTTCCATTGCGACAACCAAGGGATGGGAATTCCATTATATGGATGTGAATAATTCATTTCTTCATGATGATCTCTCTGAGGAGATCTATATGGAGCAGCCCCAGGGATTTATCCAGGACTCATCTTTGGTTTGTCGACTGAAGAAGTCCCTTTATGGCCTCAAGTAGGCTCTGATGGAATGGTATGCTAATATTGACTCCTACCTGTTGTCACAGAACTTTGTACATTCCAAATCATACCCGAATGTCTACATGCTCAGGATGGCTGATTCACTTCTACTTTTAGTTCTGTATGTTGATGATTTTCTGATCACCGGTTGCTCGACTTTAGCGATTTATACAGTAAAGAGGATTCTACATGACAGGTTTTTGATGACAAACATGGGTCTGCTACACTTCTTCCTTGGACTCGAGATCAGTTAGGATGCATCAGGCATCAAACTGTCTAGGGCCAAGTATACACGAGATCTCCTTGAGAGATTTCACATGACAGACTGCAAGTCTACTCCGACTCCTTTCCTATCAGGAGTCAAACTTGAGGATGGTGGGGAGACTCCACTGGTTGACAACACACTATACATAAAACTAGTAGGGAGCTTGTTTTATCTCACACACTCCAGACCAAACCTCTCATATGCAGTTGGCATAGTTTCCAGGTTCACGCAGGAGCCACATGAGCTACATTGGAAGGCTGCAAAGCATATCCTTCGATACGTACAAGGAACCATCACCTTTGGGATTCATTATGCATATGACTCTACATTAGATCTCATATGATTTACTAATTCTGACTGGGCCGACGATAACACCGATCACAAGTCCACATCTGGTTACTCACTTAGTCTTGGTTCTAGGCCTATATGTTGGTCGAGCAAGAAGCAAGCTGCCATTTCTCTATCTTCAGCCAAGGCAGAGTATAGAGGGGTAGTTAACATAACCATTTAGGCTATGTGGCTACAACATTTTCTCACTGAGTTGGGCATTCAGTTTCATCGGTCGATCATCATCTGGTGTGACAACCAGAGCACTATGAATTTCTGCAAAGATCCAGTTTAGAGGAAGTGGATGAAGCACATCGAGATCCACATGAACTACATCCGGGACTTAGTACACAAGGGTCTAATTGAATTACAGTTTTGTCCTTCAGCAGAACAAGTGCTTCACCAAGACCTTCACTGAGCAGAAGTTCCATTCTCCGTGAAGTCATCTTGGAGTGAAGGACATAGTTGCCTAGCAACTGTAGTTCTTATTTTTACATACATTTTACCTTGAGGCGGGGTTTTTCCCATGAGGTTTTCCCTCTTTCCTCACTTTATTTTAGTGTATATTTTGTATTTGGGTACCTAACATGGTCTCGTTGCCGGGACCCATTCTCTATTTTCACCATAGTGATGTTCAGGGGGGGTGTTGGAGTTACTTCACACACACCTAGGATTTATTTTTCCTAATGTTTTTCCTTGTTTATTAGTCATAATTAGTCATTATCCAGTATCCTATATTTTAGGGGAGAATATTCTACCTAGAGAATATTCTCTTTCAGTTGACACTTCAGTTTGACTAGTTGAGTTGAGTTTAGATGCTGCATTGGTTTTGTCACCATGCAACATTGGGATCATCACCATGATAATTAGACCTTGCCTTGGTATCATCACCATATTGGTGCATTACCCTTGATTCCCTGAGTTAACTCCTCACCTACTCTATGTTCAGTCAGTTAACTGAAGACTAGTCGACTAGTTAACTCAACTAGGTGGCAATTCACTCCTGTAACTGCCTGAGAGACTAGACTAGGTGGAAATTCACTCCTGTAACTAATGGTGTGTGTCCAGATCACTCTATACCACCACTATGGCACATTTTTTCTCCTCCAGTGTGGAATCATTGAGTTATACAGAGTATATCATGTGTAAATTATTTTACAACGGTTAATGAAAATTCTTTCATTCTTTCTCTCCTTCTTCTTCTTTCTCCAATTCTCTCTGCAAATGTGTGTATTATTGTTTATCTAGATCTATTCTGTGCAGGTTCAACACATTTAAAATACAAATCCTTAAGGGACATCCAGAGAGAGAAAGAGACCAAAGATATTTTCAAGCTACCTTTCAACCATGAGCCACATCATTGACTCTGAGCCTTCTTGTCATGGAGAAGCTATGGTTGAACAAGTATGAAAAGATTCCATGATAGAAGAATACCAGTATCTCTTGAAAAATGATGTATGGGATATTGTTCCAATACTAGAAGGGAAGTCTGTAGTGACTTCCAAGTGGATTTATAAAATTAAGAATGCAACTGATGTAAGCATCGAGAAATACAAAGAGAGATTTGTAGCCAAAGGGTTCTCACAAGTAGAGGGAGTTGACTATGATGAGACTTTTTCTCCAGTAGTCGGATACACTTCCATATTTTCTATCATTGCACTAGCTACAACTATGGGTTGGAAACTACATCAGATGGATGTAAATACAACCTTTCTCAATGGTGAAATTGAGGAATAATTTTATATCGAGCAACCAAAAGGATTCATGATACACAACGAAAAATATCATGTGTACAGGTTGAAGAAAGCCATTCATGGAATAAAACAAGCACCTCATGCTTGGTATGATAAAATGGATAGATTCTTGATGAGTTTGGGCTTCAACAAGAGTGTTGCTGATCCAAACCTATATTATCACATTGTTGGCAACAAGTGCCTAATATTGGTCCTATATGTGGATGACCTATTCCTCACTGGTTTAGAGTGACTCGTTGTTGAGTGAAAACAAGCATTGGATACTAAATTTGAGATCAAGGATTTAGGCATGATGCACTTCTTCTTGGGACTAGAAGTATGGCAGAGAACAGATGAGATTTTCTCGAGTCAAGGAAAATATACAATGGAGATATTGAAAAATTTTGGTATGACATAATGCAAATCCATGCCCACACCAATGGTGATGGATTTGAAGAAAATGAATGATGTTGATTCATGCAAGATTGATCCACACTTGTACCAACAACTGATTGGATCACTGATGTATCTGGTTAACACCAGACCTGATATATGCTATGCAATGAATGTTCTTAGCCAGTTCATGAGTCAACTAAGATAGACTCACTGGATAACAACAAAACTAGTATTGAGATACCTATGAGGCACAACTGGATATGGCCTGAGATATGCCTTCAGTGTAGACTTGAGTTTGCAGGGATATGCTGATGTAGATTGGGTAGGGAGCGCAATGGATCGAAAGAGAACCTCTGGTTGTTGCTTCACCTTAGGGTCTACCATGGTTTCCTGGTGCAACAGGAAACATAGATCTATGTAATTGAATACCGCATAGGCATAGTATATAACATTGAGTGTGGCAGTCTGCGAAGTAGTGTGGATTTGCAAGATGCTGACATATTTATTTGATCATGAGATGGATCCTACCACTATCCATTGTGATAACTAGATCTATGTGAAGCTCTTTGAGAACCTTGTGTTTCATGATAGATCGAAACACATTGAGATAAAATATCACTATATCAGAGACATGGTATAGAGGAAAACAGTACACATGTAGTACCTTCCTACCCATGAGCAGATTGCATATATATTCACCAACCCACTTGCCAAGATGAAGTTCAAGTACTTTTGTGAGAGACTTATCCTGGTGGAGAATTCATCCCTAGATGAGTGGGAATGTTGATGATTACAATTGCGTGAGACATCCTCCAGGACGCAGACTAAGTGAGTCGTCCTGAGAGAGATCCCATGAGTTGGGTGTGCCCATGAGATGTGTTAGCGTCGAAAGTCACTCCTGGATTGCTTGCAGAAACAGAGCCCGACACCCATCAGTTTAATGTCACGGTTTGTTTATAAAAGGATGATCAAATGGAGATGAAGACTCGAGGAGATATTACTCTAACTCAGGGACTGGGTCTGGTGTGTAAGTAACAAAGGAGGTCTCGACCTAACTTCAGCCAGTGGGTTGATTAAAATATGAACAGGTGGAAGACTTAGTAAGAAAAGTGAACAAACTACTTTGGGCAATGGGCTTTGGGTAGTTTGCAGAAGAAAGGCTCTGAATGCAAGCTCCGCTTGGTTTAGGGTCTCAAGAAACTGAAAGGGGACTTGACTGGATCCTCCAATTCCAAGTCACTTAGCACTGGGAAAATCACAGGAACTGATTAGAGACAGTGCAACTGTTACAGTGATCCATTACAACATCATCCTATAACAACTACAGCTCAACTGGACCCTCCAATTTTGAGTTGCTCTAACACAGTGTAAACATAGCAATGAAAGAAACTGGCATTCATAAAGCAAGAAGTCTCAAAAGTCCATACATAACTAGATTAACAGTGCTTCATTAAAACTTTACAACCGAGAGCTTTGCTCAACCATTGATCCATTACAAATTACAAAGACTGAGTTTATATACTCAGAGAAAGTTGCCTCATAGAGGCGCATGCGGTCATTTGAAGCTTGGTGTCCCTTCAGCCAAAATCGGGCGGGCTTCCTCTGTTAGACGCCTCCTTAACTGCGCATGGATCCTGCAGGGGAAGTAGCTGAGCTAGTAAATGCTGATTTAGCGTGTGCAGAACTCCTCTAGCTAGCTGAGGACTCGGCATGGCTTCTTTGAAGAACTCGGTACACAGGACCCTCTCGAGTAGACCGCTTGCGAGACCTTCCATACCTTATACTTAATGTATGAGGAGAGGTTTCACCTACCCCTTCTTCCCTTAATTTACTCCAAGCGAAGGCCGAGAGAGAGATCGTATCAGATGGTACCTGGAGATTGAGACGATCCCTTTCGGCGACTGGACTCGGCACCTCTAGACCCTTTTAGCACAGCTCCTTTCTTTCCCAAGTGACGATGGGCTGTGACCCCGTGCTTATTCCCATAGCGCTTTCGGCGTTCACAAATGGAGGGAGTTAATCCCTGCTTCTTGAAATCACGACAGGCGAAACACCGAGACGGCTTAATCTAGCGCCACGCGTCCTTCTAGATCCGATGGTTAAGAATCCTTCTCATGCTGCTGTGGGCCTGGGCCCTGAATGTTCTTGGCACCTCACACATCGCGATGTAATGAAGTTGTTCTTTGTTCCTTGAAATCGCAATGGGCGAAACGCCGAGGCGGCTTAATCACGCGCCAGGTGTCTCCTATAGATGGACGACTGAGATCACCTCGGCAATACTGTGGGTCTGGGTCCCGGACACCTTCGGCTCTTTGCGTCTCGCGGCAAGGAGGAGGTTGTCTCTCATGCTTCAAAGCTACGATAGGTGAAACTTCGAGACAACTTGGTCATGCGCCACATGTCCCTCTGAATGGACGGCTAAGATCACCTTCATGATATTGTGGGCCCGTCATTAAAATCTCTTTTTACTTTGTGATTCGCAAGCTCGTGGGTCAACATACTAACACCTCTCACAACTCGCGCCTTCGTGAGTTAGAGTATCTAACTTTGGCCATCTCCCCTCGCGAGGTCCCAAGTCGCGATGGTCAGCGAAGGTTGACCCCTTCGGGCACTTTTCGTAACTCGCAATATCGCGCAACCGGAATACATGGTCTGCCCCTTGAACTCGCGAACCCCGAGTTCGAAAAACACTGCTGCACTTATATAGATCATGATTGACGCCTTTAGAAAGCATTTTTGCGCTATACTTGGCACGACTCAGCTAATCTGCAATTTCCCATCAACTGTTGTTCTGCTCTGACGCTGGATCCTTTCCACTGAAGAATGCAATGCCTGCTCGCTTGATTTTAAGTCTGAAAAGGACTTCTTCTGTGTGCTGTGCTCGAGAGTTTATCGCGCCACTTGTAGATCTGATCACTTTTAGGCTTGAGACAAGAAATGTCGCTAACATTAGGCTCCACGGGGAATAGAGTCGTCCCTGTGATTCTCTAAGAACTCCTTCTGCAGCTTCAATGCCTTTCTATTGGGTTATGGAGTCTCTTATTAAGCCAAAAACATGCAAAAAGAAAACAAAAAAGTAAAGGACAATATTTACAAACCAAAGGAGCCGTCAAAGGCTCAAAAGAAACATTTCTTCAGAAAATGCCCATTCACTGGGCTGTTGAAAGCTTCTTTTCCCTCCAGACCTTGCAACTCGTATGTATTGTTTGAGAAAACCTCAGAGATTTTGAAGGGGCCGATCTAGAGGGCATCAAACTTGCCATGTTTGCCTTTATCCTGTCTAGGGGCATCCCACTTAAGTATCAAGTCCTCGATATCAAACTCTTTCTTCCTGAATTTACTGTCAAAAGCCTGCTTGATCCTTTGCTGGCGACTATAAGCCGCATCCCTCACTTGTTCCCTGATCTGATGCACTTCCACAATCGGATGAATTCTTCTGATCATATGATCTGGTTCTCCCTCGTATCCTTGAAAGAACTTCGCCACAGGTAAGGCGAGCTGAGTAGGGAAAACTGCCTCTGTTCCGTAGACTAGCTGAAATGGCAAAGTGCCCATAGATTTCTTTATTGTCACACGATCATCACACAGAGAAAACTTCAACTTCAAATCCCAGGCCCTTTTGTTGTCTTCCAACAATTTCTTGATGATCTTGATTAGACTTTTGTTCGAGGACTCTGCTAAACCATTTCCCTGGGGATAGTAGTGAGTGGAGTGAACTAATGATATTTGGAAATGCTCGTAGAACTTAATTAAAGGCTCAGACTTGAAAGAAGCAGCGTTATCGGTGACGATCCTGCTGGGACAGCCAAATTTGGCTATGATATCTTCCAGGAAGATGATAATTACTTTGTGTGATGCGCTTCTGGTGGGGACAGCTTCTATCCACTTGGTGAAATAATTTGTTGCAGTCAGGATCCATCTGTGTTGACCACTTGAGGGAGGATGAATTTCTCCGATGAAGTCCAATCCCCACTGCCAAAAATGTGTTGAAGCTACTATAGGCTTTAATGGCAGCAATTTGAGCTGTTGTTTTCCTGAGAACTTCTGGCATTTGATGCAAGCTATGATTTCTCTGCAGACATCAAGGAATAAAGTGGGCCAGTAATACCCAGCTCGGAGAATCTTATGGGCTGTGGTCTTCCAGAAATGATGACCCCCATAAAGGCCAATGTGGAAATCAAATGTAACTTTCTGGGCTTCTTGTGGGTCCAGGCATCTTAAAAATACCCCTAAAGGGTCTTTCCAGTACAAGGTTTGGTCAATGAGTCAATATCTGACTGCCTTGAGCTTTAGATATCTTTCTTTTCTTTTTCCCATGCCATCAGGGGGCCTCAATTCTTGTAGAAAGCACAAGATATCCTTGTACTAGGGGCATGCTGCTAGTGATAAAGCACCTGGGGAACTCTTGCTAGATGACTCGGCTTGCTCATTGATGAAGTTAACCCCCAAGGCCTTGCAATTAGATTTAGACAACAACTTGGCCAAACCCTGCCCCTTTATCAACTTGGTGGGCTTAATCTCCAGATCAAACTCTAGGATCTTGGCGATCCATTTACCTCTCTTCCCATCTATGTCAGGCTGTATAAGAATGTCCTTCACAGAGGTTGAAGGAACGTATGCAGTGACTTTTGAGTGCAAGACATAGACTCTGAAAGCTTTGAGAGCTTTCACTAAGGCATAGGCCTACTTCTCCATGTTCTCGTACCAAAGTTCATCATCTCTCAATGCCTTTCTGAAGAAGGCAATAGGTTGCTCTTGCCCCTGATCATTTTTATACAACAAGACCACTGCTACTGTTTCAAAAGAAGAAAAAGAAAAAATAAGGAAACCTTTAGAATAATCAGGACCGACTAGCACAGGTGCCTCAGTCAGCGCCCTCTTTATTTTGACGAAATATTCCCTGGGTTCAGTAGTCCATTTCACTTTGTTTCCCTTCCTGAGCATGGCTGTGATGTGCTTCACCAACTC
Organism: Picea glauca; assembly: GCA_000966675.3. NCBI lineage: Eukaryota > Viridiplantae > Streptophyta > Pinopsida > Pinales > Pinaceae > Picea > Picea glauca. The sequence goes on from JZKD02S1674983.1 coordinate 79,030, forward strand.
AGCAAAATTAGAGACAAACCTCCTGAGAAAATTTATCTTCCCCAAAAAGGCCTGAACTTCCTTTTTAGATCTGGGAAGTGACAGGGTCTGGAGTGCTTCTACCCTGCTAGGGTCAATCCTTACTCCCTCTGCTGACACTATATGGCCTAATAACTTCCCTTCCTTCATAGCAAACAAAGATTTCTTGGGTTAAAGATAGGCCAAACCTTCGACACTTTAGGAAAACCCTCTTCAAGTGGAAGCAGTGCTCCTTATCTGTCCTGGAGAAGACCGTGATGTCATCTAGATATATTACCACAAACTGGTCCTTCTCTCTGATGAAGGATATGTCCATGGCCTGCTGAAATGTTGCTCCTACATTCATCAATCTGAAATACATTTTGGCATACATGAATGTGCCCCAAGGAGTGGTGAAGGTCGTTTTTTCCCTGTCCTCAGGAATGACTGATATCTGATTGTAGCCAGAGAAGCCATCAATCATGGATATTCTAGATGCGCCAATGACCTTCTGCAATATGTGTTCCATGTTGGGCAGGGGATAATTGTCTTTCCTTGAGCTTCTGTTTAGGTTCCTAAAATCAACACAGAGTCTGATTTCCCCACTCTTCTTTCTTACCGGAACCAAATTGGCCACCCAATCGAAATATCTTAAGGGGAAAATAATTTGGGCATCCAGCGGCTTCTTCACCTCTTTCTCCATGACAGGTAGCAACATGGGATTTATCTGTCTCAAATTTTGCTTGAATGGCTTAGCCTCTTCTTTCAGTGGGATCTTGTGCTCAATGACATAAGTGTCATACATATTAAGATCTTCGTAGGTCCATGCAAACACATCAACAAACTCCCTCAGCAACTCAATATATTCAGCCCTCTGATCCTTGGTCAGACTCTTTGACAGCTTGATAAACTTAGGCTCCCCCGGTGTGCCAATGTTGCACTTAGCTATGTCAGCATCATCACCTAAAACTATGCCCTTTACTACCACATCATTCCCATCAAACAATCTCTCTAATGGGACCAGTCCCCTTGGAATGTGATTGCTAGGCAATTGAATAATGTCATGCTTTTCTATTTTACTCAGCAACTCACCCCCATCCAACCTTTCCTCAGAGACATAATCCATATCGATATGCATCTCTGAAAACTCTTCGATAGTCTCCAAGAATTTCTTGATCTCAAGATCATCCTCAAACACCTTCCAATGCTTGACATTGTCAAGTATGGAGGGCCTGTATTTTACTTCTACATCATACCTGAGCCTGGGCGGCAAGGGCACTTTGAAATTGCTTGCTGATATAGCCAAAGAATCTGCCACTGTGTTTTCCTCTCTTGGGATGAAAGAAATGTTAAATGCTGAGAAGAAACTGTCAATTAGGTCCCATATCTCATTTCTATAACTCCTGAGTCGAGGATGCTTGGAATGATAAGCACTTCTGATCTGCTAGATTACCAACTCGACATCTCCGAACACTGCTACCTCCGGAATTCCCATTTCCCTTATGGCTCTTAATCCTAGGATAAGAGCCTCATACTCTGCCACATTATTGGTGGTTTCGAATTCCAGCTTATATGACAGGGATATGGTCTCCTGAGAAGGTGACACAAAAACCACCCCAGCTCCAGCGCCTTCTCGGGAACAAGCTCCATCAAAAAACATTTTCCATATTGGGGTGATGGAGGGAGGAAATTTAGGGGAAACAATGGGCTGCTTTCTGAGTTTGAGAGGAGGCTTGGGGGCATGGGTGAGTTGTAGTAAACTGGAGCCTAAATCAGTGTCTAAAGAAAAAATAGGATGGTTGGTAGGGTTGGCTTCATCGCTAATTATGTAGGAAAGATGGGATTCTCTGTATAGTCTTATATGCTCTCCTCCGAACACTAGGATAGTAGAATATGTGAGGTCCATATGTAAGGTTCCCCCCAGTATTTTAATCCAAGATCTTGACAACAACATACCAAATTTGGGGGAAAAATCAGCCACTATGATATCCATGACTACACTTTTCATGGGCAACTGAAACAAGGTCACAACCAGGTCTTTAATAACTCCAAGACACTGGACTCTCCTGGAGTCAAGGGAATAGAGGTCATGATAGACTCGGGTGACTTCCAGTCCTAACTCTTCCATGATGGTTTTGGGCATGAGGTTGTGAGAAGCCCCTGAGTCCATCAGGCAGTTGTGCAGTACCTTGTCATGTATGTTCAGGGAGGTGTAGAAGGGAGGGGATGAATCATCTCTGTCTTCTACCATGGGACCTAGGATGACATCAGGATTTTCATCTTGCAAATTGATGGAGTTTGTGGGAAGGCTTGAGACCTCAGACTGTAAGAGCTTGGAGAAGTGTTTTTTGAACCCCTCATGTTTAATCAATTGTGTCAGGGGCACAAGGATTCTGATTTTTTGAATTTCATGCTCGAAAGTAAAAGAAGATGAGAGCTTTGGGATTTCTCTTATCTCGAGAGCATGACACCAGATAATGGGAGAGAGGGGTTGGGTCCTCTTACCTCTGTGACTGTCTGCTGCTTCATCGGCAAGTTTCTTTGTCCTGGTGGACTGCTCAGGAATGTCAGGCACTGTTGTTCTTTTGTCGGACCTCAGGTTATACCTGCCTCGACCGCCGCTAGTCTTGTCTCCTTTGCTCAATTCATTTAGATGACTGTTCATGAGAGACTCCTCATATGCTAATTGAATCAGATGAGGGAAAGGGGGAGTCTCTCCGAAGCAATGGATCTTTGGCTCAAGCCTGTCTGTTTCCCCTTCTTCATCTTCGATCATAAAATTGTTCTGTAAGGGGGCTTGAATTCTTTGGTCTTCTCTGTCCCTTCCTCTCTCTCTGTGTATAGTCGGGGGAGAAATATTATTTGGCCTTCTGAAACCTCCTTTATTTTCGGCATTCTGAGGGCCCTTGTATGCTTGCCTCCCCTCGACTTTCATCCTTTCCATCTCTGCAGACAGAGACTTCACCATCCTGGTCAGTTCGTCCACTTGCGGGTGAGGCAACGATGGGCTAGAAGTTGAGGCTTCGGATTTTCCCTTTCTTCTATCTACGTTGGCTTTGTTCCTCAGTCCGTCGGCTGCTAATATGTTGGATTCCACTTCTATAGCCACATCTTGCATTTGAGCTAAGGAGGTGGCTCTTCTTTCTCTTCATAAAAGGAATAAGTAAGGGTCAAAAGCACCAGCATAAGAAATTTGGGTAGAGGCTTCTGAGGGCTTTATCTTTGCAGGAATTTTATTATACATTTTATTGAATCTTTTGGAGAAGTCAGAGACAGACTCTCCTTCCATTTTCTTCAGAGACCCAAACTCTGTCATGTAATACATGAAATCCTTTCTATCTCCCCACTACCTCAGGAAGACACTATCTAGGGCTTCAATTCCAGCAATAGATCCAGGGGCCAGTCCCCTGAACCATTTCCTCACCTCGCCATCCAGACTCTAGACAAAAACTCTGATCCAGACATCTTCATTTTCAATGTTTAGGTTATCTACATAGTTGTAGAAAGCAACCAAATGATCTTCTGCAGTTATGTCCCCTTCTCTAGTGAACTTGGGCATGTACTTCAAGTAGTCTCCAGAAGGGAGGGGATTCATAGGATGGGGTAGGATTAAAAGAGCGTATCTGGCAGCGACTATGGCATCCATTCTATTCAGAGGGGGATTAGCACCAACCATAGGAATATTAGGTGGAGGAGAACTAGGAGGAGAAGGAGTTGATGAAGGAGCTACTGGGAATGAGTCTCGGAGTGGAGTGGGAAACAAGAGAGGATTCAAGGAGAAGGCTAATGAGCTCAAGTCAATAGGAGCTCCTTTTTGTGCAGGAATGGGGAAATATTTTGTAGTCCCGGGTCTATGCCAGGGAACAACTTCAGAGGAGAGGGGAGTGACAAGGATTTCTCCCTCCAATCCCAGATCAGGAGGGGAAAACTCAGCAGGAATACTCCCAAAATTCAAGAAACGGGAAACCTCTGACAGTGGTCTATTAAGAAACCGAGGAGGAGAAAAAGAAGTTCTCACAGAAGGAGATGGGAAATACTTGGTTCAACAATGGAAACTTCTTCTACAGATATCTTTCCTCTTCTGAGAACCACCTCTGGGTCAGATCTAGGTGTAGCTAAAGGTAGATATGGATGAGACCGTGTGTGTATGCCTCTGGAAGTCACAATTAATAGAGCAGGTTCTCCCCAGTGGATTCGTCACAATGGATTCACCAGGTGCATAGTAGAAATCTTTAGGTTCTGATGTCTGATGCACCTTTAGAATCAACTAATCTTTGTCGTTCAATCCTGGGGAAAATATTCAACTTCGTCCCCGACAACGGTGCCAGAAATGTTAGCGTCGGAAGTCACTCCTGGATTGCTTGCAGGATAAGAGCCCGACACCCATCAGTTTAATGTCACGGTTTGTTTATAAAAGGATGATCAAATGGAGATGAATACTCGAGGAGATATTACTCTAACTCAGG
>JZKD02S1674983.1:97021-113067 GCA_000966675.3 Picea glauca
AAAAGTGCATTGAACAACTTAATGATATTAGATTATAACATCAATTCTATATCAAAATGATTAATGGAAAAATGCTTCTCTAAGGAAACAATGCTCAACTAGTGCAGAGTATGGGTCTTTATTTGGGTTTTCATTTTTGAAATTCATTTGAGATCATTAAATGAATGGATCAAAGTTATTGTTATTGCAATCAAAAACTGAAATTCATGATGTCTAAAAAAATAATAGAGATGTATATTATTATGAATACTTCAAGGAAATAAAAAATTATATTAAAGATACAATGTTGTAACACACCCGACCTCCTAATATCTATTATGTTGGTGGGATGTTACGAATTTCTCTTCCTCAACTCAAATCCTAGCTATCAATAAGAACCATATATGAATTCTACTCATTGAGATATATCCAACAACTACTACCACACCTAGATCCGAAGTCTGGATAAAATGCTACAACCTTTCGAAGTCCTAGAACCTTCATCGTCAATTTCCATCTCACGGCCACATGGTGGAATCCACGTGGAACTCCAATTACTCATGCCATATTAGGTGGTAGTGACATGACCTATGCCACCAACCTCAATGACTTCCTATATTAACAATACCGATCACTTGGGCCTACTTGCATTGTCCTTGTCGGGGATTTTACTCATGTGGACCATTAACACCCCGACCAAATTTTCGATGACGATCCTTCCTTTCGAAAATACCTTAGATCCAACAACTCTTGGGACTTGAATTACAACGAATTTGATCATGTTGGCACCTTGAAATTGCACGATAGATAAGTCCATGCCTTTGAACTTTATTCTGTTCAATAGGCGTGGCGCACAAGGATCCATGGCTAAGATTTTATCTTTGCTATCTATCGATCAAAGACTGTCGTTTAACCCCAAGATCTCATCATAGTCGACACTTTCCCCTATCCAAGCCTCTGGACCATACCCAACATCCTCTAGTAAATGACCAAGATCTAGTGGCATGCATATGTGATGGTTTAGATTATAGTCGAAATCTCAAGGGCTTCTAGGCCTTCCTAAACCAGTCTCTCTTTGCCAACCAATCCGCTAGTGACACATGTCACCCTTAAGGTTTTTATGGAAACCATGTTGGCTTACCACATCAACATAATGTCGTCACCCCTTCTTTCCTTACACGGGGCTAGGAAACATATGGTGGAGAATTAACCCACGCCTACATATCGATCGATGACTCTCGTCAATCCTTGAGGCTTTATCGTCGTCAACACTTCTCTGGCTCAACACTCACTTCATCAACTCTCGACTCTCGACGACGATGCATTTCAAATCAATGTTCCAGATCTTTTCAAGGCTATTCCCAACAGATCAAAGGTCCTTATTCTGTATTTAGGTTTTCGTTGTCCTCGTTGAACTTTACACAAGTCCTGGATCTCAAATACTCCCGATGATTATGCCTTCCATGACGAAGGTTTGAGATCTACTCACCCACCAAATGAACGACCGCAAACTCTCCTAATCCAACATAGGATTCTTCTACTAGTTTAAGGGTCCAACTTCAGGAATTAGCCAATTTTTAGGGTTCTAAATAGGTACTCAATAGTCAAAAAACCACTCTTAGACTATCTAATGCCTATCAATGCCATTAGAAATAAGTGTCTTGCATATCTTGCAATATTTACACATGAACATCGTGAAATCCTTAGGGTTCAAGGTCCTTCGTTTCTCATGGATACCTCCTCAACTTCATATCAATAGCACCACCGGATAATGAAGTTTTTGTCAATATATTGCAAACTTTTCTCTCAAGGCTATAGGGTTCTTAAGGACACATGATGTTCATACTTTTTTTCTTTCATAACTTTTCAAACCAAGTAAATATTATAGCAGCCACATTCCAATCACTTGGGGTTCAATTAATTAATTATAAGTGTTTATATTTCCAATTTACATCAAACATTTACATGTATTACAACATTCAAACACAACTAATAAAGTAGGTTATACAGTTATCTAATCAAGAAAATGTCAACACCAACTGACTAAGAGAGGATGCCTTTCCTCCCAACCTTAGGCCATATTGTAGAGTGCCTTCCTACAGTGCACCACCCCCATGCCAAGACATGATACCGCAAGGGAAAGGATTCAACTGGTCTCCAAACTCAAGATGATCTAGAAAGGTTATTTTTCTTCCTCTCCAATAGAAGTAAAAGTTTCCCCACTCCCACTGAGATCACGGTTTCTACAGGTTTATCATGTAGTTTCTCAATTGGAATTCCTTTGCACAAGTGAGTCCCTTCTCTACCAAACAATCTCTCAATGACCTCCCCTTACTAGTGTCAGTTTCTTTCCAATTGCAGCAAGATGTAGCCCGTTATTTATCCAATTTGGATCTAGGTCTTCTCTCATTTAGGGTGATCAATCTCAAATTGGATAAGTTTCCTATTTTCTTCAAGGAAACTTTCCACTGTATTCTCTTCTTCAATCTATGCCACAAGCACCTTTTCTCATTTCTCTCTCAACCTGTGAATTCGTCGCTAACTAGTTCTTCCTCTGAACATTATTCATTTTTTGTCTTTAGATGGAACTCTTGGTGACTATTTGTTCTTGTTTTGTGCGTGTTTTCCTCTTCTCTCTCCACTCATATCTTAGTGGTCTGTCTTTGTTGTGTCTAGTGTGTTGTCTCTCCTCCATCTACCTTATGTCAGTTTTCTAATGGTATTTTCCACCTTTGGTCTCTTCTTCCTCCTATCTTCTTGGTATTCTTGTAGCCTCCCTGCAGATGCAATCCAGAGTTCACAATTATTATTCTAAAGGGGAAATATGTGGTTTCATGTTTCCAGGTCATTCAATTGGCCACTTACTTCTTCAAAATACCAATCCGTCACAGTTATTATCTGCTTCAACCACTTCCCCGACCTTCCATAATTGGTCACGTGGTTCCATTCAGATCATGTATGCTGGAAGGTGTGAGTCCATGCTTAGCAAGCATAATTAAGCTTGGTAAACAAGATTCATATTTTCTTAATTAAAAAATATCAGTTCCACTTCTCCTAGTCACTCAATCAATCCCCACTTCATCAATTCCCACTTGTGTATCATGTCTAGTGATTTCAAGGCTATTCCCTCTCAGTCATATGTTTTGGTGTTTTCATTAAATCAAAACATGATTACATGCTTCATAAACATAATTATATGAAGTCTTAGCATAATCATAGTATTGGGGAAAAACATGGTGTTACATTCCCCTCCCCCTTAAAAGAAACACCATCCTCGGTGTTTAAAACACCATCCTCGGTGTTTAAAACACCATCCTCGGTGTTTAAAACACCATGTATATACAATTATACAGAAAAAAAAATAGTTATGTCAATCTCATGGCATATTCTTGCTCCCATGTAGCTTCATCTTCTCCAAAGTGCTTCCATTGCACCTTAACCTGCACAATGGATCGGTTCTGGAGCATTGTTTCTCCTTTCCAAGATGCATTGAGGTTTGGGTTGGAATTATCCTTCTAGTTCCCCCTATATCATAGTCCATTCAATTACAATATTAGAGTCATGCACATATTTCTTTAACAAATACACATGGAACACATTATGAGCTCTAACAGTAGGTGGTAACACAAGTCTGTATGCTATTGGTCCCACTCTTTCTAGGAATTCAAATAGTCCACAATAGCAGGGTTCCAATTTAGCACGCATTCCCATTCTCAGGGAATTTCTCTTGGGTTTAACTCGAAGATACGCATGATCTTCTACTTTGAAGTCTCGGTGAGTTCTCTTGCTATCTGCATGGCTCTTTTTTCTATCTTGAGCTACTTTCAGGTTCTGCCTTATTTTAACCATTGCATGTTCCATCTCTTTCAACAATTTTGATCCAAGCGTGACTCTATCCACTTGATTGTCCCAACCTATTGGAACCCTACACTTCCTACCATACAAAACCTCAAACGAGCTCATCCTCAATGATTCTTGATAACCATTGTTGTAGGCGAATTCTACCAAGGGTATATATTCCTCCCACTACTTGGGATGATGAATAACATGCATCCTTAATATTTCCTCTAACATTATATTCACTCTTTCATTATGACCATTGTTTGAGGATGGTAGGCCATAATAAAAACCAATTGCATTCCCAAGCCCACACACAAGATTTTCAAAAAACTTGAGGTGAACTTGGCATCTCTATCCAAAATTATGATCTTGGGTAAACCATGCAGACTGAAATTTTCCTTCATAAAAATGTTAGCAATATCCATGGCTTTGAAGGTAGACTTAATAAGAATAAAATGAACTTCCTTGATCAACTTATCCAATAATACCATGATCACATCATGTTGCTTAATTGTCCTTGGAAAACCAATAATGAAATACATGAAAATCGTTTCCCATTTCCATTCAAGAATAGGAAAAGGCTGTAAAAAACCTTAAGGACGTTTGATGCAGGAGCATTGCCAATATCAAGCGAGCCAGCGCGAAAGCGGAAGGATAGCTGGACAACCGCCAACACAAATTTTGAAATTTCCTTGGAAGTTGTTGCGTGATCTTAAATGAAGTCATTAAGATGAGGCGCACTTGTATATTGTAATCAAACCTTGAGCCTTTAGCTCTCGTCCTTAGTAGGTAGAAGGCATTTAAGATAGTTAATGCAGGTAGATAGAATTTAATTCTAGATTAGACAGTTTTAGAGTGCAAGAGGGAAACGAGATATAGACACCCTCATTGTGTATTGTATCATTAGTTAGAAGCATTGGAGAAAGAGCATGCAGAGAGCTATGTAAGAAAACCCATGTATAGATATTTGTATTAATAGAAGAAGTTGATTCAAATTCATGGTTTTGTGTTGTTCTCTATGTATTGATGCTAAATGATATGCTCATTTGAATGTTTGCTTCTTGTTATACATTTTCTTTATGTGCTGTGTATATGATTTCATGTTTGAATTGAAGTCTGAAAGGAAGGAGGAATGAGTTTCAATTGTTTCTCTATTTGAGCCAGAGAATTCCTGCAAGGAGTGCAGTCGAAGTGTCCACAAGGAGTGCGTTGACAGAGGGTTCAGATAGAAAAACTTTTTGTTCTCATTCATCCAGAAGGTGCAGATAGGCACAGGAGTCATGCAAGGAGTGCACAGGCCAAGAAAAGTCTTAGGGTTGCGAACCTGAGTGAGATATTTAAGGACTGTTGTTGCAGGTGTGCGCAGAGTCGAGGGACATCAACACTTAGATGGGGTTGAAGGTTTGCCGCAAGGAGTGCGTGCAAGAGTTTTTCTGAAGGAATTGAAAGTTATGGAAAAGATCAGGAAGGGTAAGGCCTTCAAATCCATTGAAGGGAAGAACAAGGAAGTTGCGACTGGAAGTCTGTAAGAAGCGTCGCAAGTTTGCATGCAGGTGGATGCGTTTTGCGGAGGAACACATAGTCATTTCACAGATTTCATCTGGAAGGATGGATGGATGAAATTATCTGAGGAGATTTCGCAAAACTCCGTGAGTCATTATATCTCACAAAGGTGCAGGGGATATACAATGACGTATTCTCGAGAGGTTCGAAGCTCAGGAGGGGCAGGACCATCGATCCGAGCCACGAGAACTGTCAGATTTGCACGTGGGATCGTGTATCAGGGTTTCGTGGGTTGGAGTCCCATAAATATAGCATCAGGGATCGCGATATTCCAATACGCAATATCTCGACAGGCTAAAGGAACTGTGTGGGCCACAAGGATCAACAGGTGGACATGTGACACACCTTATTGGGGTTTCATGGCGAGAAGTCCTGAAACATATGAACAAAGATTCACGATATCATGAACCCCGAAGTGCCGATGAAGTGAAGGACCATTGAATAATCAACTCGCGCATGTGTCAGAGTTTCGGTGTATTGGGCATCAAGAGTCGAGGATACGAGTAGTTCGACATCGCGAATGCCGAATTCACGATAGGGAAAGCCCCGATAGGAAAAGGTCAGCATTGACTAGTTTTCGGGTTTCGGGGATCCGAGAGTACAACGTTCGACCCTTGACCTCGCGAAGCTGTGAAGTCCAATTTCCCAAAGTAAAAAGGGAGATCCCGTGAGAGATTTTCTGTGGGTGTAGATTTCCCGATAGGGAAATATAAGAGCATTAGAGTTCTTCGGGCCATGTGGAAGAGAAAGATCCTCTAAGCAGACATGCTTGCGAGTGCGTGTCTACATCAAGTGGTATCAGAGCACATAAAGATTTTTTTCTTTCTGTAGCAGAGAAGAAAAGAATTCACCATGCTGCCAAGGAGAGATAGACAGTCTCCCGATCCAAAGGATAGGGAAATGCCGCGGAGAAGAGGTCAGCAGATGACAGATCCAGTTATGGATAGACAAATGCATGATCTACGAGCTAGACTCGAAGACATGGAGACAACGCAAAGACGCACAGTCAGTGCAGGGGATCTCAGTGATTCTGAAAGAGAAGTTGAGGCTGAACATGAAGAAGAATTTGTAGCTAAATATGCATCAAACGAACGTTTGATCAGAGCTATTGCAAGGATGGGTGCAAGAGCGAAGATGGACATTCCAGTTTACAAGGGAAAATTGGATGCAGAGGAGCTTCTAGACTGGATTAGAGCTCTAGACACATACTTCGACTATGAAGATGTCGAAGAAGACAAGAAAGTCAAGCATGTTGTCACAAGATTGAAGGGACATGCAGCATTGTGGTGGGATGAACTACAAGCTGACAGATGCTGCAAGGGAAAGAAAAAGATTAAGAGCTGGGACAGGATGATCGTGAATATGAAGGCAAAATTCATCCCCAGGGACTATCAAATTACTCTGTTCAGGAGGATCGAGAACCTCAGATAGAAGCTGATGACAGTAAAAGAATACACTGAGGAATTCTACAAACTGAACATCAGGGCAGGTCATCGGGAGAGCGATGATGAAAAAGTTGCCATATATATGAATGGCTTGAGATATGATATCTAGGATGAGATGAGCATGGTAACCATCCAAACGGTGGAAGATTCTTATCAGATGGCTCTGAAAGCGGAAGAGAAGCTGAGCCGAAAGCAGAGTCGGAGGGGACGAGGTAGAAGTCATCCCAGAGGCAAGGAAGTTGCCCAGGATAAATATCAGAAGCCCAGGGAGGAATGGAAGAAACATCAGACTCGAACAGAGAGAGGCGGAACCTCACAGAGAGGGACATATACCGACAGCGAGGACATCTTACTGAGCAAAGAGGAGATTATGCTGATAACAATACTTTTCCTCGTACTAGAGGTAGAGGAAGAGGAAGAGGTGGAGTAATCACATGCTTCACATGTGGAAATAATGGGCACAAGTCTTATGAGTGTCCAGATAAAAAGAAGGACATTGGAGAAGCTCACATCATAGAGTCACAAAGGCGGGATGTTGAGGTAGAAGACACTGAAGGCGGAAGATCGCTGATGATGCGAAAAGTCCTTTTGACACCCGATAAGGAGGTGGAGAGTTTAGTCCAAAGGACCAGACTTTTCAGGACTGCTTGCAAGACCAAGGATAGGGTATGCAAGGTCATTGTAGATAGTGGTAGCATAGATAATCTCGTTTCTACAGAGATGGTAGAGAAGCTGGAGCTAGAGATGACTGATCATCCAAGCCCATACAGAGTTTTGTGGCTACAAAAAGGACACCAGGTAACTGTCACTAAATAATGATTGGTTGAATTCAATATAGGAGGATATAATGATAAGATATTATGTGATGTCATTCCTATGGATGTTTGTCATATATTTTTGGGTAGACCATGGCAATATGACAGGAATGTGATTCATGATGGGAGAATGAACACATACACCCTGGAGAAGAATGGGAGAACACACATGTTGCTTCCGATAAAGGATAAGGAGGTGAAGCCGAAAGTAAGAAACACATTACTTCTCATGAGTGGGAAGGAACTCCTTAATGAGGTTAAGAAGAAGGAGAATCGACAGTTCATTGTAGTCAGAAAGCCTAGAATTGTGTTGACTAGCACAAGGGTAGATGATTTACCAAAAGAAATTCAGGAACTGCTAGAAGAGTTCGCTGATATAGTAGTGGATGAATTACCTCATTCATTGCCACCGATCAGGAGTGTGAGTCATCATATTGATCTCATACTAGGAGCCAGTTTTCCAAACAAAGCCGTGTACAGATTGACGCCGCAAGAGAATGAAGCGGTGAAGAGGAAAGTCTAGGAGTTGTTGGAAAAAGGTCTAGTCAGGGAGAGCTTGAGTCCGTGTGCTGTTCCAACAATACTCAGTCCGAAGAAAGAAGGAGGCTGGAGGATGTGTACTGACTCAAGGGTGATCAATAAGATAACTATCAGGTACAGATTTCCATTGCCAAGGATGGATGATCTGATGGATTGCTTGAGTGGAGCAAAGTATTTTTCAAAGATTGATTTGAAAAGCGGTTATCATCAAATCCGCATGAGAGAGGGTGATGAATCGAAGACCACATTCGAAACAAATGAAGGGTTGTATGAATGGCTTGTTATGCCATTTGGATTAACAAATGTGCCAAGTACCTTCATGAGGTTGATGAACGAAGTCCTGAGGGAGTTCATCGGAAAATTTGTCATTGTGTATTTGGATGACATATTGATCTTCAGTAAGACAATGGAAGAGAATCTGAAGAATTTGGCTACAGTGATGCAGAAACTACAACAGGAGAAGTTGTTGATAAACATGAGGAAGTCCTCATTCATGAAGACAGAGCTCATTTACTTGGGATTTGTTATTTTTGAAAATGAGTTGAGGATGGATCCAGATAAGGTGGAAGTGATTAAGAATTGGCCATCACCGAAGAATATCTTTGAGGTGAGAAGTTTTCACAGATTGGCTAGTTTCTACCGGAAATTCATCAGGAATTTCAGTGGAATTAGTGTAGCAATGATGGATATAGTGAAGAAAAGACACAAATATTTTCACTGGACAGAGGAGGCTGAGAAAAGTTTTAATCTATTGAAAAGGAAGATTACGGAACAACCAGTTTTGGTGTTGCCGGATTTCCAGAAGACATTTCAGGTGAAATGTGATGCAAGTGGATTTGCAATAGGGGCAGTCTTGAGTCAGGAAGACAGGCTGATAGCATACTTCAGCGAGAAGCTGAATGAGAAGAAATTGAAGTACTCCACTTATGATAAGGAGTTTTATGCTATCATACAGGCATTGAAGAAATGGAGGCATTACTTAATTCTGAAGGAATTTGTATTGTACAGTGACAATCATGCACTGTAGTTTGTGACTCAACAGGAGAAGTTGAATCAGAAACATGTCAAATGGGTTGAGTATATGCAAAATTTCACTTTTGTGATAAAAAATATTTCTGGTACTGCTAACAAAGTGGTTGATGCTTTGAGCAGGAAGTGTTTGTTGTTGCAGGAGTTCCGAGTCAAAACATTGGGTTTTGATGATCTCAGGGACATGTACGCTGAAGATCAGGATTTCAAGGAAGCATATGAAGCAACTGAGAATCCAGTTCTTAGAGATAGAAGCCAATGGATGGAGTACATGATCGAAGAAGGATTACTGTTTAGAGGTAATCAACTGTGTATTCTAAAATGCTCCATGAGGGAGAATATGCTGAAGGAGAAACACAGTGGAGGATTAGCGGGGCACTTTGGTCATGACAAAACGTTTGCAAAATTGAATGAGTCATATTTTTGGCTAGGAATGCGAGTGGATGTCAAGAGATTTGTAGACAGGTGCAGAATTTGCTAGCATTCAAAGGGAAGGAAGTAGAATGCAGGGTTTTATGAACCATTGCCCATACCAGAAGGGCTGTGGGATGTGATTAGCATGGATTTTGTATTGGGGTTTCCAAGGACACAAAGAGGTTGTGATTCAATCTTTGTGGTGGTGGATAGATTTTCCAAAATGGCACACTTCATTCCATGTCAAAAGACCAGTGACGCAACTCGCATTGCTAATCTGTTTTTCAAAGAGGTCATTCGACTTCATGGGTTGCCGAGGAGTATAGTTTCGGATCGAGATACAAAGTTCATAGGGAATTTTTGGAGGACCTTATGGAAGAAGATGGGAACTAACTTGTCATTTAGTTAGGCTTATCATCCTCAGACGGATGGACAGACAGAAGTGGTAAACAAAAGTCTGGGAGACTTGCTGAGAAGCTTGGTGACAGAGCACCATACCCAGTGGGACCTCATATTACCACCGATAGAATTCGCGTATAATGACTCAGTTAATAGGAGCACATGACAAATTCCATTTCAGGTTATCTATGGCATGAAACCGAGGGGAATTTATGAACTGAGGGATTCAGAACAGACTACGACTATGAGCGCTAGTGTAGAAGGTTTCAGAAAAGCAATGAAGGAACTTCACAGTCAGGTGAAGGAGCGATTACAGAATTCAAGTCAGGAATACAAGCATAGAGCCGATCAACACAGAAGACAACTTCTGTTTGAAGTTGGTGACTTGGTTCTGGCACATTTGAGGAAGGAAAGGTTCTCGAGGGGAACATATAATAAGTTGAAGATGAAGAAAATCGGGCCATGTAGGGTCTTGAAGAAATTTGGGGTGAATGCTTATAAGATTGAATTACCCGATGGGATCAAAATATCTCTGATATTCAACATCTCAGATTTGTATCCATATAGAGTTGGAGAAGCAGGAGATGGGATTGAGCAGCCAGTGATCCAGTGGACAAAGAAGATGCCAGTTGCAGATAAGAAGCAGATGGAATGCATACTGGACAAGAGAGTGAGCAAGAGGACCAGGCAAAAAGAATACTTTGAGTATCTAGTCAAGTGGAAGAATCATCCAGTTGAATATGCCAGCTGGGAGACTGAAGCAGAGATACAGAAGTGTGGACAGATCGTGCAGGAGCTCATGGACAAGAGCCCATGAAATTTTTTCAAGCGAGGGAGTATGATGCAGGAGCATCGCCAATATCAAGCGAGCCAACGCGGAAGCGGAAGGACAGTTGGACAAGCGCGAGCACAAATTTTGAAATTTCCTTGGAAGTTGTTGCGCGATATTAAATGAAGTCATTAAAATGAGGCACACTTGTATATTGTAATCAGACCTTGAGCCTTTAGCTCTCGTCCTTAGTAGGTAGAAGGCATTTAAAATAGTTAATGCAGGTAGATAGAATTTAATTCTAGATTAGACAGTTTTAGAGCGCAAGAGGGAAACGGGATATAGACACCCTCATTGTGTATTGTATCATTAGTTAGAAGCATTGGAGCAAGAAAATGGAGAGAGATGTGTAAGAACACCCATGTACAAATATTTGGATTAATAGAAGAAGTTGATTCAAATTCATGGTTTTGTGTTGTTCTCTGTGTATTGATGCTGAATGATATGCTTATTTGAATGTTTGCTTCTTGTTATATATTTGCTTTATGTGCTTTGTATATGATTTCATGTTTGAATTGAAGTCTGAAAGGAAGGAGGAATGAGTTTCAATTGTTTCTCTATTTGAGCCAGAGAATTCCTGCAAGGAGTGCAGTTGAAGTGTCCGCAAGGAGTGCGTTGACAGAGGGTTCAGATAGAAAAAATTTTTGTTCTCATTCATACAGAAGGTTCAGATAGGCACATGAGTCGTACAAGGAGTGCACAGGCCAAGAAAAGTCTCAGGGTTGCGAACCTGAGTGAGATATTTAAGGACTGCTGCTGCAGGTGTGCGCAGAGTCGAGGGACTTCAACACTTAGACGGGGTTGAAGGTTTGCTGCAAGGAGTGCGTGCAAGAGTTTTTCTGAAGGACTTGAAAGTCATGGAAACGCTTAGGAAGGGTAAGGCCTTCAAATCCATTGAAGGGAAGCGCAGGGAAGTTGCAACTGGAAGTCTGTAAGAAGCGTCGCAAGTTTTCATGCAGGTGGACAAGTTCTGCGGAGGAACACATAGTCATTTCGCAGATTTCATCTGGAAGGATGGACGGATGAAATTCTCTGAGGAGCTTTCATGAAACTCTGTGAGCCGTTAGATCTCACAAAGGTGTAGGGGAGATACAACGACGTATTCTCGAGAGGTCCGAATCTCAGGAGGGGAAGGATCGTCGATCCGAGCCACGAGGAACGTCGGATTTGCACCTGGGATCGTGTATCGGGGTTTCATGGGTTGGAGTCCCATAAATATAGCATCAGGGATCGTGATATTCCGATACGCAATATCCCGATAGGCTAAAGGAACCGTGTGGGCCACAAGGGTCAGCAGGTGGACAGGTGACACACCTTATTGGGGTTTCGTGGTGAGAAGTCCCGAAACATATGCACAAAGATTTGCGATATCATGAACCCTGAAGTGCCGATGAAGTGAAGGACCGTTGAATAATAAACTCGCAAGTGTGTCAGAGTTTTGGCGTATCGAGCACCAGGAGTCGGGGATATGAGTAGTTCGACATCGTGAATGCTGAATTTGCGATAGGGAAAGCCTCGATAGGAAAAGGTCAGCATTGACTGGTTGTCGGGTTTCGGGGATCCGAGAGTACAATGTTTGACCCTTGACCTCGCGAAGCTGTGAAGTCCGATTTCCCGAAGTAAAAAGGGAGATCTCGTGAGAGAGTTTCCGTGGGTGCAGATTTCCCGATAGGGAAATAGAAGAGCGTTAGAGTTCTTCGGGCCATGTGGAAGAGAAAGATCCTGTGAGTGAACGTGCTAGCGAGCGCGCGTCTGCATCAATGTTTGTGCTCAACTTTTACCTGTTGAAAATCCATGCATTTATCAATGTACTGGGAAACGTCTTGCTTCATTCTAGACCAATATTACAGTTGCCTTACTTTTGTCACCATTTTCTGGAAACCAGGGTGTTGGGGCTCATAAATGTCCTACTCTCATCCACCTGTCCCTTCATTATTCTTCACATTTCATCACCCCATTAACCTTTCATGAAATCATTTCCATAAATATACTTGCGTTTCACCTTATTTTTCTCCACTTTATTCATTTTAGTATTAAAAGGGAATTTGTGATTAAATGTTAGAAAATTGACATGATTTCATATATATCTCAAAAATGTGTGAGCTTTGTAATGTGTAGGAATATGTGAAGGATTAATTCAAAAGGAATTATCGAATACTTCCTCCACCATTTCAATATTTGAGGAGATAATTCAAGCCCATTCCAAGGAGAAGATCATGGAGATTTGGTTGGAATATCTTATCCAAGATATATGAGAGATATGTGTGAGGATTTGAAGGGATTATATTTTGTAATAATGGGAAATAGGTTGAGAGAAAAGTGGATCTGTAATAATGATATGGTTATTTTATCTTCAAGTCTCTCATGTATAAAAGAGAGTGCTCTCTCTTTATGAGGATTCAATAGGAATTAGGATTCAATTAGAGAATTCAATTAATTAGAGTTATTTTGTAGTCATTTAGTGGTAGTCATTAGGATTCGAAAGAGAAAGGGAGTCTTAGTTTTGATTCATGGTTTTGGTTTTCATGCTTTTATTATTCTTTTATGAAGATTGATTTGATTATTGTAATATAAGATTGCTTCATTGGTGAGAGCTCTCATATGTTGTTATGCCATTCAACTCTTCACTTGTTGTATCTTCTCTTCCTTCATGTGGTTCTCCATTTATAGATTAATTTCCTTCACGCAATTTCCCATTCCTAGATTAATTTCATTTACGCAACTAGATTAATTCAATTCCAAGTCATGTGTTAGAATAATGATTCTATTTTAGTCGTGTGTTAGATTAATGATTCTAATTTAGTTGTGTGTTAGATTAATGATTCTATTTTAGTCGTGTGTTAGATTAATGATTCAATTTCAATTGTAGCTTAAACATTAGATTAGATTAGTCTCGCTTCAATCTTGCATATACTTTGCGTGTGATTTGTCAGTTTACGAACTCTAGGTTGACAAATTAGATAGTTGGGCAAGTACTACAAATCAATTAATACAACATTTGTTCGGCCCAATATAACGACTGTCCTTCCCTTGTCACGATTGATGTTCCTTTTTCTGTTCATTTGAACAGAACAATTGTCGTTCCTTTTGTTACGATTTTTGTCCCTTTGTAGGGGTTGCATCTATGGAGGATGGGTATTGAAAACAAAAGGTAAGAATCTACGTAGGTGACAAGTAAAATTCTTGTGCCAACACCTACCTTTGGATGATGCATAGAGGTTATATTTTAGGACATATTTAGAGCCCAACACAGGGTGATCTGTATATGGTCTTCTATGGATCTCATCCATAATCAAATGTCTCAAATTTTTTGAATTAGGCACGTACAGTCTGTTATTACAAAACAATAGATCATCAACTCCTAGTCGATATCCTTCATATTTATTTTCCATGGGTTCTCATTGTAAACCTTCTTTCACTTGAGTGAAAAAATAATCTTCTTGCAAGAGGGTTTTAATCCTCTCCTTGATGTGATATTCTCCTACACTTTCTTCTACTAAGTGTATATCCCATACACTTCAGTTGAGCACATCTTCCACTCTATTTTCCTTTCCTTTGATGTCTTTGATTTCAAAGTCAAACTCACTGATCAACGCCATCCACTTGGCCTATCTATAATTCAACCTTGGATGGTCGAATAAATACTTCAGACCACAATGGTCTGTCATTAGCATAAATCTTCTCCTGAGCAAGTAGTGTCTCCACATCTTTAGTGCATGCACAATTGTTGCCAACTCTAGATCACATGAAACGTTTTTCTTCTCATGCTCATTCAATTTTCGTGATTCATAGAAAATCAATTTCCCTTCTTGCATAATAACTCCATTGATCCTTCTTTGAAAGAATCTATGCAAACCAAGAAATACTTTTCTATATTTGCGATCTTCAGAACAAGGGCATTAGATAAAGATGCTTAAGATTTTGTAAGCTATATTCACACTCCAGTGACCATATAAATCTCTTCCCATTTCTCTGCAATGAAGTAATAGGATTACCAATCTTGGAAAATCCCTTTATGAACCTCCTGTAATATCCAACCAATCCCATGAAGGATATTACTTTCTTCACATTTCTAGGGGCCGAATAATCCATGATTGTCTTGATCTTTTTAGGATCTTCTGCCACTCCTTCTACTGAGATCAGGTGGCCTATATTATGGATTTACTTTTGAAATAAATCACACTTGTTGAACTTAGTGTACATTTGGTGCTCTCTTAACACTTGTAGCTGTTGAAATTACTAAGACAACTGAGAGGGGGAGTGAATCAGTTGTTACTGTGCTTAAACAATTTTAATTCAATTAAACCATTTTTAATATCTCTCCAAGTGACCATCAATATTATACTACCTATGGAAAACATAAATAAGGATCATCACTCACACATAAGATATACACAGAGATAGATTTTCTCGAGGAAACCCATAAAGGGAGAAAACCTCTTCTTCTTCGAAATGATAGGTAGTCTTTTAAGTTCTGTACATCATCTATAATTGAGCACCAACTCAATGTGAGGCTACTACCTCTGTTTTACAAGCTCCAACTTGTTTGAGAGCACCAACTCTCTGGTTTCTCTAGCACCCACTAGAAGGAAGCAACAACTCTCTGGTTTCTCTAGCACCCACTAGAAGGAAGCACCAACTCCCTAAGAGTTCCAACACCAACTAGATGGAAGAATGATCCAGGTGGATCATCTCAAAATTCGATAAAGTTAAAGTATTCAAATGGAAAATTAAATCTTACAAAGTGGAAGATCTTGTCAGAAGCTTTCCGATGACGTTCATTTCATGGAAAACGGCCTCCAGATGACAAAGATATGAACAGTTTAAATTCCGTCAAAATTGGTGGAATATGGTTAGAAATGGTGAAAAAATGGTTAAAAAGAGGGGGTTAAATATGTTTTGGTTTGGATAAAAAAAGGGGTGGTCAAGGGACTAGCCCTTGCCAATACCAATACCAAGGCATCCCTTGGTATTTTTATGTATTTAAAACATATGATAAAAACCCAAAACAAAAACCAAATGTCAAAAAACCAAAGCACATGTTATAATGTAATAAACCATATTATTGTTGGATCATTTTGTCATTGATGCCAATGGTTTGATTGATTGATGTCATTTATTGATGTCAAGTGATTGATTGATGTCAAAGGATTTATTGATTGATGATTGATGTAATATAATATGTATTGTCCT
>JZKD02S1674983.1:162913-172964 GCA_000966675.3 Picea glauca
GTTCGTCCAAAACCCTAGCTCCTTCTAGCCTATAAAAGAAGGGGTAGGGGTACCATTTGGAAGAGGAAAAAATATAGTGAAAAACTCTACCCATTTACGTAATCCATTGTCCCAACCCTTTAGCCTTTCCTCATGCCAAGGGAGATTTAACGCAAAGAAGTTGGAGGACAGGAGAAGAGGAGCCCAAGATCAAGTTCAAGGAGCGGTGACCGGTCTTAGCTTTGATTGTAAGTTGATTCATTTCATTAATAAAAATAATATTTTTCCCATCCCAATGCATGAGTTATCTATGATTTGATGAATTTATGCTTGATTTCTAACCCTTGAGTAGAGAAGTAGCATGCATGCATAGTTGTTATTTGTCTGGTTTGCAGGTTATCTGTGGAAGGAGAAGCGCAAGCAAGTGGTCAAAGCGCAACGGAGGATCTACATCGAACGTCGGTAAAAAAGGTTAGTGGTTCTCTTCATGCATTTACTATGAAAGAGGGGTTTTTATCTTGGGTTGTAGGTTAAAAAGTAATTTGTTTTTGGTCAAAATCTGCATGCAAGTCTGACCCTAGTTTGCTAGTCCGTAGGGTATTTTTCCCAACAACAATTTCTTTGAGGTGCTTCTCCTAGTGTGGCCACTTTTAGGGCCATGCTTTCGTATCTCAGGTGGACTTTGGGTTTTCTTCGTATAATGTTTTTCCACATGAATGGATGCTGGTCCATGTTGCAACTCCCTTTGTATACCTGATCAGCTTTGCAGTAAGACTGCATTAATTTATGTTTTCTTTTCCTTATCTTTTATCAACTTTTTCGTTGTCAAATTTAGAGCTCTATAATTCTTCCATGAGGCTTCTTACAATTTCAGCCAAATATGGAGGGGCTTCCACCACCCTTCTTTCATCAAATTCTTCCTCTTTCTTGTGGGATATTTCCCCCAATTCATGGTGTGTCACCATCCTTTATGCTGTAGTTTTTCTATGGTCCACTGATTGTTTGAGTGCTGATAAAACATTTTATGTTCGTGAATGACCGACTAGTTTATGAACAACACACAATTCATATTTTTCTAAACATATGCAACAACATAAATTTTTATTCCTCTCTTAAGTAGATGTTTAAATAAGCCTCATAGGAATGGAGTAAGATAGGGTGTCACCCCTAAAAGTTCACTAACAAGGTTTTTATGCGGCTCATTCATGAGCCCAAGTAGGCCAAGTGTTGTAACCACGCTATGATACGAATTTGTAACACACCTGACCCCTAATTACCCTTTCTAGGGATGAGGCATAAAAAACATTCTTACGTTGGTCATCTCGAATCATCTCTCTGAGATGTTCATTCTCTTCTAATCAATAGTAGCTCTCTAACGACTACTAACAGACTCAAAACCAAGCTCTGGATTGCAAGTTATGGCCTCCCAAAATTCTTCAATAATTATCAGACATGGACCACATGGCATCCACGTGGCTCCACCTCATTCGTACCATCCCAAAGTTCCTATATCCATGGGGAAGTTTCATCTATCATCCAATCCAATGGTGGGCCACAATATTCATCTAACACATGAGCTAAAGGCAAGTTCGACATTTGGCACTAAACATTTGTTGGCCTTTGACCAAGTTTTGAGGATCCTTGGTCAGGTTTGACCTATTTTTGGGACTTCGACAGGCTGTCGAAGGTAGAGTGCAAGACGAAGTGGAGATCGCGGGATCTCGGCCCATTTTAGGGCCCTTTTTGGGATTCGAGATTATGTAACGGGCATGGGAATGTCAACTCATGGGTTTACCCATGTTTAGGCCTATTTTGTAATGTATAAATAAGTAGTTAGGCGATGTAAGAAGAGGCAAGTATGCTAAGTGTTGAAGTTCGATCTATGTGATTGAAAGTGATAAGTGATGAGTAGAGATTTATTTTGTGCATACTATATGAGGCTTGCAGAGCTTAGTTCAAGAAAGTGTAAGAGATTGAGAAGAGTCTTAGTGTTGTAACCTATCCCGGGGAAGGAGGATCTAGCGAGGTGCACAGATCTCCTGTCCTCTACGGAGTAGGGTTTTTGTGGCTTTGTGCATGTAACTAATTGAAGAATCTAATAAATAAGACAAAGAGTTGGTGGATGTAGCCCCAGGGTGGGGGTGAACCACGTACATGTTGTGTTTCTCTGCTTTGTGTGATATATTGATGTGTTTATACATTAACTTTCTTAGTGCTTCCATATAGATGAATGGTAGATAGATATGTTAATGCTATGTGCTTGATAGTATGGATGAATACTAGATCTGGCCTATGTGTATGTGCTTAGTTCTTGAATATAGTAGATCTGGTTAAATACTTCAATGCTCTGTAATTAGGGTTTAACTGTGTTGTAAACTAAGACTAGATATTAATGAACTATAACTACTAAGTGCCCTATTAAGGTGTTATAGTCACAAATCCCAGATAAGGTTGCAGACACTGGAGTCCTGCAACCACCCCTGCCTCTACCTCGGGTGAGACTTCATCTACTTCGTAGGTGTTTCCGAAAGGGTTGGTAGTTAGGGTTGTTTTGGTGTGTTGTTGTAGCATTCAACCCTGGGTTTTCCCCTGTGCCAACAAATGGTTCTGTTTTTGGGACTGAAACTATGATTGTTGGGAACTAAGGAAAGAGAATCTTTGTACAAAGATCTGACCTGAAATTGTGAAAGCTCTATGCATAGATCTGTCACTCTAGTGCGCAGTATTCTACTTGATCTGTGAAGCTCTGTGCTAAGAAAATAAGTCAAATCTGAAGAAAAGAGGTAAGATATGAAAGCTTTGTGATCTGAGAAAGGTAAAAGTGATATTTTTTTCTTAAAGAGGTAACATATGCAAGTTCTGCACTCTGATAAAGGTAAGAATAGTGAAAAGTTTTAGATCTGAAAGCTTTGTGCTCTGCTGAAGATAAGATTAGTGGAAATTTTTATTTCTAAAGTATGGATCTAGGTACGTTTGATACGATTTTTCCTAGTTTGAAAACTAGGGCACTGATAGATGAAAGAAGATTTGATATGAGTAGATCTGATAAGAATAGTGAAAGATATGTTATACCTATGCATAGAGAGAATGTTTGGACTAACAAATGGATGCAGGATCCTAGAAAGAATTTTTTGCAGGTTAGCTACTATGATCCTAGTGCACAGTACAAGAAATGTTCGAGATCATTTAAAAGAGAATGGGGATTAACCCTTTGTTACAGTTGCAGAAGACTGAGACATCTAGCTAAGGAATGTCCTGGTAAAAGATCTATTTGTCTTTGTTGTAGAGATATGGACCATGAAGGATTGGATTTCTCTAGAATGATTGATAAGGTTGAAAGAATGAATATGAACCAAGAAAACCCTAAGGCAGATCCAGAAATTGGGATTATGGAAGAACCCCAAAAGGAATAAAAAAAAGTATTGCTACAGATGAAAGAAACCCTGAATGACCACCGACATATCAGCTTATCAGAGATCTTCAAAGAAAAAGAGTGCATTGAATCAAGAATAAGATACTTTGACATTGACTGTGTTTTGGATGAGGAAACACAGGTGAATATCATGATAGAAAGAACTTGGGAACTTTTAGGGGAGCCTTCTATGATTCCTTCATTGGGAGGAATATGATTATTCAGAGGAAAACTGATAACCCTATGTGGAAGACTTACCCATATATCTATGAGTTCTCATGGAACTTCGACAGAGGAAGACTTTGAGGTTGTTAAATTTATTGAGAACAGTGCTCCATTTACTATGTTACTAGGAAAACCTTGGATCAAGAAGGACCAGACTAGAAGGAAAGAGGAAGAAGTCTTAGAGAAGAAAAGGAAAGAATTAAAAGATTTCATGACTACGAGGATCGTGAAGTTGATTGAAGAACAGGAGAACAGATCGAAGCTACTTAGGACCAGAGACTTGGATGTTGAAGTTGGAAGGACACATGATGTACAAGAGATTATAGAATCTACCCTAGCTAGAGAAGAAGTATTACCCTTGGATCTTAGGAAAGAATCTCATCAGCGCGAAATTAATATGCCAAGAGGAGATAAGAATTAAAATGAAAAGAGGAATACTGAGACAAAGCTCATTGGAAAGAAGGCTAGAAAACTAAGTAAGAAGAGAGAAAAGATTGAAAGTCTATAGAAGGTTCCAGAGGGAACTTCGCAAAGGGAAAATTTACAAAACAAGAACTTCGTCAGGATATCAAAACTGGTTCACATGGCACTTTTCCATGGCAAAGAAATATAGTTGTTGGGAACAGTATAACTGTTATACCGATACCTTGAATGGGTAGAAAGGCATTTATGATCATAAATATCTCCACTAGACCGTTGGGACCGTGTCGTAACGGACATAACTGAATTAATGAAGGTCTCTTGTCCGTTGGAAAGATCCATTACGTTCTTTTCTACTTATTTCATCGACTGTTGCACTGAGAATACTTTTGCGAATTATATCAAAGAGAATTCATTTCTATCGTGCTGTGATTAGTAAGATCGACACCAGTTCTATTGTTTTGCGCACTCATTCATCCATCTGATCTAAGCATGTATGTCGAACGAGCTCAGCGTCGCGGATAAAATTGTCGAAGAAGTTCTCATCGATCTCATGGCTGAGAAAGTAATGTCTGCAAGTATTCAAGCATCCTCAACGAGAGGAGTGCAAGCCTCTCCATCGACCACTCGTGAATCTAGACCATCCTGAGTCGTCGCAGAGAAGAGAACCAAGAACAGAGATGACCAAGAAAATGTGAAAAGGATCCCAACCATATTTCCTGATTACATCCCGCCTCTGGCCGATGCAATGAGTCGAGATAGTGTGCCAAGATATTTTGAGTACACCATGGTTACTGTGTACCTCCCGAAGGGGATACAAACAGTAAGAGCACAGTAGGACAAGATCACAACATTGAAGTTCAGTGACTTCAACCTCAGAGATTGCAAGAACCATATCATGATCACCCTGTACAAATAATTAACCAGGACGAAGGGGAAGAATTCGAAGATAATCCCCCAGCCGTGGACGATGAACCTTGCACATTCCACCCTGTTGAATGTAATGAAAATACCACACTTCGGAAGGAACTACGAAGTTAATGCCTGTGTTAATATACTACTTTCATGTTACCATGGCGGCTACTTATGGCTCAACTACCATATCACAGTTTATCCGACGTTGATCCATAGGGTCACATGATTGAGTATGCAAGGACCTCAACCACAGGACTTCTATCCAAGAAAAGCCACAAATCACACACTAGCACAGAAGATCAAGGATACATACGACGATGTTGAGAAGGAGATGCGAGGCTACAACGTAGCCTCCATACAGAATGGAACAGTGCACCTAGCATGTCAATTAATTGCAGGGAAGATAGTATGAAAGAAATGACCCACACATGTCACAGGCTTCATCATTGACCTTGTAGGGAAGTGCTTGGAATTTCTACAGATGAATTGGATGAAGTACCTAGTTAATCAGCTTGAACTGGACTGCCGCGAAGCACAGGATCAGGGCTATGAATTCCATTTTAACTGGCTCCTGATCCTCATCGCATTTTTTTCTTGGGAAGTGCTAGAAGGTGTGACCTTCCCGGACATCGAGTCATTCGAGCCGTTTTCTACGAAGTTCACCACGCTCTGGTACTCCATCGATATGAGAAAATAGTGGCATTTGAATGTTGTTTTTCACACATATTTCTTCTAGCTGAAGAGAGCCATCAAAGTTGAACGTCGCATGACATCGAAAACACTACAAAGGTTCCAACCCCTGATGAAGTTCCGCACATATCGACACTTCATCTACATTACAACACGAGCAGATGAACATAAAGAGGAGCTTTAGTCGTAGTACAAGCTCACAGAAGAGGACCTTGAGGAGATCACTAAGGACTGGTCGAAATACCTCCTTATTCTCGCAGACCCTACAGAGATGTCTTACCCTGATAGCCCAGAGACCATGCACAAATAACATGATACACCTGGACCTAGCAGAAGGAAGAAGACTGAACATGTCCAAGACTTAAGCAGCGCCTCAGGAAAGACTACTTCAATATCACCTGACCGATGGTGTGATGACGAAGTAGAAGAGATAAATGGAAAAGAAGTTGAACCGAAACAAGGAAATGTAACACCACCTAGAGATGAGACCGATCCCCTGAAGAAGAGGAAGGTTTATCCCTAGAAACCTTCTTCCCAAAATAAATCTAGAGCCACCGTGACCAAGATGAAGATTGTACTCACTACCAATGATTTTGACTTCATCATAGTAGCCCTACACAACACCTCATAGGAAATTTTTTAGAAACAAGAAGCCAAGCAGGAGTAAATGTACGACAAAATTGAGGTCGAACTCCGAGGGGTACAACAGACCCTTCATTCCAGTTGTGTAGTGTCCACTATGCCCCTGCCATCGGGAGAACCAGAGTTGGGAGATGATCCAGCCCAACTCCACCAACTAGCAGATGAAACCGAAGCTCACCTTTGTTGAGCACAAGAATAAATAGAACAAGCCACCCAGGCCTTGAATAAAGTGCAAGGAGTACTCATAGAACAACGCATATTTGCAGAGCAGGAGAAGGTTTCTCTCCAGGAAAAATTGGAAGAGGAGAAAACATAGATGCAGAAAGAAAAATAAAAGTTTCTAGCAGAGAAGCTCAAAATGAGAGAAGAAATCAACAAAGCACTTCTCTCTATGACAGGATTAGATCCACAGGCAGAAGACCAAGTCATGCATCTAGTAGAACATCTCGTAGAATCTATCCAGCAACTACAACAATGAATAGCAGACTTAGAGCTCCGTGCAGTGCCCGACACTCTGCAGGATGTGAGGGATCAAAGGGAAGCAACTGCTTGAAGCGCAGTTGAAAGAATCAAGCACCTCACCATGGAATGTAAGTAATTGAGTGATCTTAGTGCCCAGACATATGAGCGACTCACTGAGAATCCAAAACTGAAGACACTGGAGTCTCAGCTCTAAGTGGTGAAGTATCAAGAAGAAACAATACAGGCGTAGTTGAAGCCTCTGTCAGCTGTTGAAAGTATGAAGTGATCCCAAGAGCAGTGCACTACCCAACAATAGGTCCAAACCATTCAGATAAAAGTCATGGAAGTGACTCAGAGGATCCAACCTATACAAGATGAGGCTTACCAACTATTCACAGAGATCGAAGGCCAAGGAGCAGAACTGGAGCAAGTTGTCACTACAGGTGAACAGAGCCTAGAGGGACTTATCAATGAAGTTGCTATCCAAGAGTTCAATGAACAGGAGGT
This sequence comes from Picea glauca, assembly GCA_000966675.3. Classification (NCBI taxonomy): domain Eukaryota; kingdom Viridiplantae; phylum Streptophyta; class Pinopsida; order Pinales; family Pinaceae; genus Picea; species Picea glauca. The sequence goes on from JZKD02S1674983.1 coordinate 170,166, forward strand.
CGTGGCACAACAAAAATTCGAAGCAACTCGGGCCAAGCTCGAGGTTTTTGAGGCATAATTATCTAGATCAGAGTGACTCGGGATGAGTCACAGGTGAGTGTTGGGGGCCTGTTGGCCCTTGACCAAGTTTTGAGGATCCTTGGTAAGGTTTGACCTATTTTTTGGACTTCGACGGGCTGTCAAAGGCAGAGCACAAGACAAAGTGGAGATCACAGGATCTCGGCCCCTTTTAGGGCCCTTTTTTGGATTCAGGATTATGTAACAGGTATGGGAATGTCGGCCCATGGGTTTACCCATGTTTAGGCCCATTTTGTAATGTATAAATAAGTAGTTAGGCGATGTAAGAAGAGGCAAGTGTGTTAAGTGTTGAAGTTCGATCTGTGTGATCGAAAGTGATAAGTGATGAGTAGAGATTGCTTTTGTGCATACTGTACGAGGCTTGCAGAGCTCAGTGCAAGAAAGTGTAAGAGATTGAGAAGAGGCTTAGTGCTGTAACCTAGCTCGGGGAAGGAGGATCTAGCGAGGTGCACAGATCTCCTGTCCTCTGCGAAGTAGGCTTTTTGTGGCTCTTTGCATGTAACTGATTGAAGAAGCTAATAAATAAGATGAAGAGTTGGTGGACGTAGCCCCATGGTGGGGGTGAACCACGTACATGTTGTGTTGCTCTTCTTTGTGCGATGTATTGATGTGTTTATATGTTAAATTTCTTAGTGCTTCCATATAGATGAATGGTAGATAGATATGTTAATGTTATGTGCTTGATAGTATGGATGAATACTAGATCTGGCCTATGTGGATGTGCTTAGTGCTTGAATAAAGTAGGTCTGGTTAAATAATGCAATGCTCTATATTTAGGGTTTAACTGCACTGTAAACTGTTGGAGCCACCTTTGTTTTCTATCTCGTTTCGAATTTTATTTCTTAATGCTCGAAATCGAAAGTTGATTTCCATATTTTCCTTTATTTTTTCCAAAATCTCGGAAGTTTCATCACGCGAGAAGCGATGGTTATCATACTCTCAAGGCAAGTTATACTTTTTGTTCAAATGATTTTTTCCCTTTTTCTTACCTCGGGATTTCACATGTCGGGTGTCATAGATCACATAGTTCACAAGTCCCAAAGAGAGAAACGATGAAATAACCTTAAAACTTTACCCAGGTCAGTAGTGAGAGTAAAGATTTTCTAAACTATAGTTAAGAACCATCAGGATTTTGTGTCTCGACGTTTACTAACTCCAAAAGTCTTACCGTTGTAATCCCGATATTCGAAACCATGAGAATCTTGTTTTAAGTAACCTAGGTTAGTGTTAAAGGTAAAAAGTGCAGTCATGGTTAAGCTCAGTCGGAAATTCGCAACTCGACATGTTTTCCCATAAAGGCTACACCGTCAAATCCCCAAGTTGCGAAGTCGCGATAAAGATAGAAATGTAATTAATTAAATACTTAATCCGGTTTTATCCCCCAATTTAATTAAATCAAATCATCACAATCTCTCAATTTCGCAACTCGGCATACCAAACTCCCGGAAGCTATACCTTCGAAGCTCCGAGTCGCGAAGTCGCGATCTCACGATTTTTCAACTCGGCATACGAACATCCCGGAAGCTATACCTTCAAAGCTCCGAGTCGCGAAGTCGCGATATAAATATCCACAATATTTTTTCTTTTTTAAACATGATTAATTAAACACTTAGTCTTGGTTACATTTTTATTTAACCAAAGCTAATTATCGCAGTCTCGGGTTTTAGAGGCTGGAACAGTTAGAGTGAAAACTGAAGATGTAGCGAGTACTGAAAGATTAATTAACGTTGATAAAACCTGATTAATTGAGCTAAGCCAGTATTTCTCGTGATTTGATGCATGCACAGTCTATGAGGCAATCTTAATTTTTCCTTGCACCAACTTGTGTTTCGAACTGTCAAAATTTATGGCATTAATTAGAAACAAGACGAATCGACAAGTAAGGATTGGGTTTTGATTGCTAAATTATATTTAAGAATGATTTGACCGTTCTGTTCCTAAAAAGTACCAAGTTTTAAATGGTCGAATGTATAGATCTATTATTTTTTATCGCAAATTCATTTCTACATTACACAGAGAAAACTTTCTCAGCGAACTAATTTCTATATGTATACATATTTTTATCGCAGAAGAGCTAAAGAAGGATCCCCCGCCATGGCCCTGCGAAAAGCGTCTAAAGCCAATGTTGAGGTTTCGGGACAAGGTTCAAACAACGTCTCTGATACTTCACCTCGAAGTGTCGACTCTGTCAAGACTTGGTCATTTGTTTCTGATGTTCTACAGTCCAAATTGGTAGATTATTTGGATGATTCCAGTGACAATGAAAAATATGACCTGACCACCAAATATAAGATCGTCGTCCAAGCTAGAATGCATAAAGTAGCGGCTAGGCCGCAATTGCTCCCTTACTATGATATGGTTCGGTGGGCATTAAACCATGTGGATATACCAACCAGAACCATCATCAACGAGAAGAAGGTCACTATTGGCACTTTTAGACCCGAACAACTTTAGGCGATGTACAAGTTTCCAACCATGTCACACTTTACATACAATGCCAAATTCTTGGAGAATTTCAAACAGAAGGAATGTGTGCAATATGACAAGACTATGTCCAGTTTAATCAAAGATTGGGTCTCACACCCTACGAAGCTCAGGGCGGATAGTAATGTTGGACACACCTACCACACTTAGAGGGGGGGGTGAATGAGTGTGGGGCTCTTTTTCCCAAAACTTTCCTCTTGCACAAAAACTCATCAATTAGCATTCAACATTTATTCA
>JZKD02S1674983.1:191648-221668 GCA_000966675.3 Picea glauca
GAATAAATGTTGAATGCTAATTGATGAGTTTTTGTGCAAGAGGGCAGTTTTGGGAAAAAGAGCCCCACACTCATTCACCCCCCCTCTAAGTGTGGTAGGTGTGTCCAACAGAGTGCACATCTTTTAAAGGATTTCCAATATTTCACTTGGCAACTCCACGATTAATAAGCTGGCATCCGGATGAAGGAATACCAGGCAAAACCCGGATGGTAAACAGACCACACCCGTTACTAATCCTGAGAAGATTTTAAAGGTGAGAGGATATCTTAGGCCAACCCCTGCAATCTATCAGCCTAAATACCTACAACTGAAGACCAAGATTTCTTCTGAACCTTCGACTTCATGCAGCCCTCACTTTGACACTAAGGATATAACATCAAACTGGTCTGAAGTTAGAAGCGAAACCCGTCTGATAACCCCTGTAGAACATAAAGGAAAAAGTCTTGTAGAAAACTTATCTATTGTCGATATATCATCTACTCTTCAATTGAATTTCATGACCTTGCACGGTCTCAAAGAATATTTCACACATATAGATTCCACACCCATTGGTTCGCCTAACTACATCTCTTGCAAGTCTGAAGAGCCAAGCCCTCGCATCCCTTATCAGTCATCCTCAAATTTTTCACCCTGAGAAGAAAGTAAAGATTCACTTTTAATCTTCCAAAACCCCCTTTACAACTTTCCACTAATAACGATGGCAGCCACCGGAGGAGGAGGCGGAGGGGTTGTTGGAGGAGGAGGTGGAGGTTCTCCTGGGGGAGGAGTTGGAGGTCAAGGGCCTGCCCCCCCTCCCAGAGTGTTTTCAAAAGTGGCAGCAAGATACACTCCCTTGGTATTGCCCATTCCTCTGCATGACCTTCCCGAAAATTATATAAAAAAATTTCCAAAATTCACTGGGGAAGGAGATATGACCGCAGCCAAACACATAAATTTCTTTGATCAATTCACAGACATCTTAGGTCTCGAACATGAAGACGTGTATTCGAGGCTTCTTGTCCAAACCTTTGAAGGTCAGGTTCGAACTTGTTTTCAGAGTCTACCTGCAGGATCCATCTTGTCCTATGATGCCTTGGAAGATGCTTTCCTTAGACAATGGGGCGAAAGAAAGGACCACCTATATTATTTAACCAAGTTTGGGTCTTTAATAAAAAAGAATTCAAAAACAGTTATGGAATTTATTCAAAGATTCAACAAGCTATATAACAAAATCCCAGTCAAGGTTAAACCGTCCCAACCCGTAGCCAAAGTAACTTTCGCGGGGGCTTTCGAACCAAATTTTTCACTCCTTTTACGAGAAATAAGGGGAGCTACTCTAAGCCGAATGCAAGATGACACTATAGAAATTGAGTCAAATATGATGGCTTCTGGTAAGTTAAAAGCTAAAGTATAAACGGGAAACCGAGAAACTAGACGCTTTAGAGAACAAGCAGGGCCATCAGGGTTTAATAGATACACAGATGAAAAAGTAGACAATATGGCCAGGGTAATTAAGTAACTGTCTAATAAGATATCCAGAATGAAGCTAGAATAGGCTAAAGCCGATTCTTTCACCAAAAAGGATTTCAAGAGGAATCCCAATCCCCCAAACCAGCAAAGACAGATAAAAAACGAAGATCAAAAAATAAAAACTCCCCTAAAGAACGAAAATTTTATAGGAGCGAATGATCTCCAAGATTTCAGAGATTCAAATGAGGACGTTGTGAACTTGGGTGAGGACTGCACACAACCTTATCTGACTAGAGAGGATTATGAAAAATATTTAAACACTCAACAATCGTCTAGTAAGGGTGAAGAAAGAGATCATACTGACCTGTGTAGATATCAAGAAGAAATCGATATGATAATGGTTGAGGTCCAACCTAAGTACAATTTGAGATCTAAGAGTAAGCCCATTTCAACTACTCAACCTAAGAAAATTCTCCCAAGAGGTCAAACTTATGAGCCTACATCGGAAGAAACCTTGCTACCTAACAACAAAGAAAAAGTAGTAAACACACAAGAACCCGAGGTGGGAAAAGTTGAGACCCAAACACAAGGAACCGAAACAGCTAATGCAATTACACCTTCAACCAAGATCATGAGTAATAAAGAGGTCCAGACAAATAAGTTGGAAAAGAAGGATTCAGAAGTCCAAACTAGAGAAACAGACAAGGTAAGCGAAGCTTTCAGTTTCAAAAACAAGATAAATAAAATTAAAATACCAATTCCTCTGGTAGAGTTAGCAAAAAACCCAGTTTATCGAAAGAAGATTACCAGAGTCATAGGTGTTTCAGGGCTAGAAAGCCAATATGACGTTTTGAACTTGGAAGATGATAAACCCAACATCACTTTTGGTCCACATTTTGAAGGGGCCAAAGACTCTTTTGCTCCCCTTTATATCACCTTACATGTATACGATCAACTGCTACATAATTGCATGCTAGATTCTGGAGCCTCCCATAATGTCATGCCTAAAATTATTATGGACAAATTAAGTCTCCAGATCACCAGACCTTACAGAGATCTTTACTCTTTTGATTCGAGAAGAGTTAAATGTATGGGAATGATAAAGGATTTAGTGGTCACCCTGGCACAAGTCCCAGTCAAGAGCATCTTGATGGATGTGGTCATTGTTGATATTCCCCCCAAGTACGGCTTACTGTTGTCTAGGTCATGGGGAGCCAAGCTGGGGGGTTCTCTTCAACTGGATATGACCTTCGCCACAATTCCTATGTTTGGTGGGAAATTTACTCGATTGTACAGGGAGACAAGGTTAGCATATACAGTTAGCGACCCTCAAAATCCGAACAATTTCCCTATTTACATTGCAGATCAAGATTTAGGAAATTGTATCTTATCTTTTGACGACGGTTTAGATGGTTGTACAGAGGAAAACAATATAGAGCATGAAGAGTTAGGTTACATGACCGAGGATATGTGTAGTACCGGTATCTAGAAAATGTTTTTTGACGGTGCCTCGTTTTGCAAAGGGGCTGGTGTAGGAGTGCTTTTTGTGGCACCTGAAGGAAAGTCCGTTGTTCCTTTTTCTTACAGACTGTAATGGGATATAGATTATACTAACAACGTATGTGAATATGAAGCCTTGGTCTTAGGATTGGAGGCTTCCAGGAAGCTAAAAATAAATAACCTAGAGATATACGGAGATGCGGAGTTAATAGTCAAGAAAATAAATTGACAATACCAAGCCAAGCACCCTAGATTAAGATCATACAGGAATTGTGCCTGGGATCTGATGGAAAACTTTTTCTCGTCTGTAAATTTCCACTTCATCCCACGCGCAAAAAACTTACATGCTGATGCATTATCTAAAGCGGCTTCAACTTTCACTCCTCCTACAACCTTTAAATTGAAGTATCACATAGAGATAACACACAGACCATCTATACCAGATAATATCCAACATTGGTAGGTTTTTGAGGATGATGAACAAATTAAGATGTTTCTTGAAGCAGTAGGTGAATTTTTCGAAACTCATGCAGATCAAGAAAATTAGAATGACCAGATATGGATCATGCAATAAGGGGAGGACTTTCAAGCTTTCCAAGACAAAATCGCAAATCATCGCATGTTGGTCCTAAAAAATAACCAGATTTCGAAAGGACTAATCCCTCTGGAAAGACTGTTTGATCAAAATGACATACCTGTAAAATCCACCTTACAACCCCAACTAGAAGAGGTTGAGGACTGTGACATAGGAACCAAAGAAGAATCTAGGATGGTTAAAATATCTAAACTCCTCCCCCCTGAAATAAAGGACAAATATAAGGACCTACTCAGACAATTTAAAGACGTTTTTGCCTAGTCTTACGACAAGTTAAGAACTTACGACACTACCGTGATCGATCACAAGATACCTTTAAATCCTGGGGTCAAACCTTTTAGACAAAATCTTAGGAAGATCAACCCCATTTCATTGCCTGTGGTCGAGAGAGAAGTAAAGAAACTTTTGGAGGCGAAAATTATAGTACCTCTGAGATATTCCGATTGGGTGGCAAATCTGGTCCTGGTCAGAAAAAAAAATGGGGAAATTAGACTATGTGTAGATTTCAGAAATTTAAATAAGTCCTCTCTTAAAGACAACTATCCGCTGCCTATGATTGATGGTTTCTCTGGGTATAATAAAATCGCCATGAATGAACAAGATAAAGAAAAAACAACTTTTACTACCCCTTGGGGCACATTCATGTATGATAAAATGCCTTTCGGTTTGATGAATGCAGGAGCCACATTCCAACGTGCTATGGACAATGTTTTTATCAGAGAGAGGGATAATTTCTTGGTCATCTATCTCGATGATTTAACCATTTTCTCCAAATCCAACGAAGAGCATCTGGTACATCTTAAACAAACATTCGAAAAATGTCACAGGTTTGGTCTGTCCTTAAACGCCAAGAAATCACACTTCGCCATGCAAGAGGGTAAATTATTGGGTCATGTTGTATCCAAGGATGGGATTAAGATTGATCCTAAGAGGGTTGAAGCGATAGACACTATAAACATTCCTAGAAATGTAAAAGAAATTCAATCTTTCTTATGAAAAATAGTTTTTTTACGAAGATTTATCCCAAATTTCGCTAAAATTGTAAAATTGATCATAGACATGCTGAAAAAGAACAACAAAGTAAAGTGGAAAACAGAGGCCAAAGAATCATTCACACACATTAACAAATTCATAGCCGAGGCACCCATGTTGGCAAGTACCGATTATCTGAAAGACTTTCTTATTTTCTCATTTTCCTCCGAACACACGATTGTTGCGGTGCTCCTCCAAAAGAACGAAGAGGGTTTCGAACAACCGATCGCCTTTTTCAGCAAGAGCCTCAGAGACGCAGAACTTAAATATGATATAATAGAAAAACAAGTGTATGCCATGGCAAAATCACTGAAGGCATTTAGAACATATGTATTACACTCCAAGATCATTGCGTACGTACTGACCAGTTCTGTGAAAGATATTTTGGTACAACTAGACAATGATGGGAAAAGAGGACAATGGCTGGCCAAGATTCAAGAATTTGACCTGGAAATCAAACCTACTAAATTGATAAAAGGACAAGGACTGGCCAAACTTTTGGCTGAATCAAATCTCAGAGTTCTGGATATAAACTATCTACAGGGATATGAGAAAAACATGAACATAAATGAGCTTGATGAACCAACAAGTGCAATTAAGATTAAGGAGAAGTTTGTGACATCATAATGGTATAGAAACATAGTATCCTACCTGTTGACTCTAAAATGCCCGAGTGAACTATCACCATCAAAAGCCAAGACTTTAAAGCTTCATGTGGTTAAGTATTGTATCGCCGAAAATCAACTATATTGGAAATACCCGCTCGGTTTCTTGTTAGTCTGCTTAGTTGAATCGGAAACAGAAAGGGTTATAGCTGAATTTCATGAAGGAGTTTGCAAAGGACATCACGCTTGGAGGGCCACAGCTTACAAAATTCTAAGGGCTAGGTATTACTGGCCAAAACTCTTTCCAGACGTTAACGCCAAGGTCCGAGCCTGTAACCTTTGTCAGCTATTTGCAGGTAAATAGAAACTCCCGACGCTACCTTTAGTTCCAGTCAAAACTGAGGCCCCTTTTCAACAATGGGGGCTATATTTTATAGGAGAGATTAATCCACATTCTAGCATCCAAAACAAGTGGATCTTAACTAACATAGACTACTTCACTAAATGGGTGGAAGCTATTCCGACTAAAAGGGCAACTGACTTGGTGGTAATAGATTTCTTAGAAGACAATATCCTGTCAAGATTTGGCTGCTCCGAAAGATAGTCACGGATAATGCCCAGGCTTTCAAATCTATGGCTATGATCAACTTCTGCCAAAAGTATAATATCGTTCTTGGCCATTCTACAGCATACTACCCCCAAGGAAATGGACTGGTCGAGTCGTCTAACAAGAGCCTGATCAATATAATTAAGAAAGTGTTGGATGAAAACAAAAAGTCTTGGCATGTACATTTAAAGTACGCTTTGTGGGAGAATCGCATAGGCACTAAAAATTCTATTAGCATGTCTCCTTTTCAGATGGTATATGGGACAAATGTGGTGTTACCTATAAATTTAGTACTCCCCGTGATGAAATTGTGGTAAGATCATAAAGAAGAACCTAATCATGTCACCAGGAGGATAAACCAGCTAATCGAGGTTCAACAGCACATGGTCGAAGTAGATGAAAGGATGCATAAGTATCAGGATGACATGAAGGCATTATTCGACTGTAGGGCAAAGGACAGAGATTTCCTCCCAGGTGATTTAGTACTAAGGTGGGATGCAAAGAGGGAAGAAACAGTGAAACATGGTAAATTCGATCACCTCTGGTATGGGCCATTCAGAGTCTTATCTCTCGAAGGAAAAAATTATTTCCTACTGGAAAATATAGACAATGAAATCCTCAACGCCCCTATCAATGGGCATTATCTGAAGCATTATATGGCATAAACAATCGCCAAAAAAAAAAAAAAAAAAAGGGAAGAAGATGGTGTGTATATTTATATATAGGATTTTTTTTTTTACATATATGTATATTTTTCATTTACGCATTGTTATTCTAATTTTCTTTTTCTTTCATGAATTTTCGACACCTTTCAGATAGCCTTGATAACCTTCATATTTTCCTTTTACAAGATTCCAGTTGCAAACAAAACAAGCAGGATAAGTAAACAAAAAGTTGGGTGTCAGAAATAAATTTGCTTAAACAGGTGATACCAAAGATTTTTTGATATTTTGCAAAGAAAATGAAACGGTAAGGTAAAGGTGAGATTTCCTGAAAGACTTTCTCTGAAGGGATATCAAAGAAAACCGAGATAACCTCATCCAGACAGAAACATTGTCTAAAATAATAAATAACAGAACATTTCCATGGTTAATCGTTTACGAAAGAATAAGACGAAATAAGCAGTCACTCAAATTAAAGCAGGGAGTCAAAGTAAAGCACCCTCGATAAGGATTTTCAAGAGTCGGTTTTGATTTATTGACCTCTGTTTCTCAGTCAATAAATATCTATCTGTCACCCTTTTCTATTTTCGGGTTTACCCTTTAAAAAGTCATCATCTTGTCGTTTTTGCATATATAGGGAGAGGAGATTACATTTAAACCTCAAGAGCTTCAAAGAAGATTGTGGAAAAAAGCGGGTATTCACAACTCCTCGGTCCCTTGCTAAACAAAGTGATGCTTAAAGTGATCCTGATTTTCCTAGGTTTTTCAATAGTTTCGGAGGATTGAGACTTGCTCAAATAGAACACCCCAAAAAAGTTATTTTTCCCTTTCTCCTTGTGAACGAAGGTGTTGTGAAAGTTAAGGGAAGGTTGGTACCGAGTAATCAAAGTAAGTTGACAGATCTATAATGCAAAATATTACACAGATATCATCCCTGATACAAACTGATTACCCCCATCTTCGCGCTCTAAAAAATCAAATCATAAGACAGGTGGTGAAAGGAAATTCAGAAATGATTGCCCCCATCTAGTCCAAGAGACGATGAAAGGAAATTCATAAATGATTGTCCTCGTCTCAGCATTTAAATGCATAAATATATTCCAAAGTGGTGAAAGGAAATTCAGTAAAAAGGGCCAAATAACTTCACTAGGGTACTGAACAGGCTCGCTGGAAGTGAAGCAATATCTGAGATATATGTAAGGATGTTATACATGAACATCACTCTACTCTGGTAACCAATTCTTTTCAAAACCTGATCTACATCCCAAGTTCAGACAGGGCTTCCTGATTAAAAACATATAATTTTCTTCTTTTGATGCAATCCGATAGCCACAAGATGTGTTGGTTCTCCTAGGACTATTTTGATTGTCTCAAGGCAAACCTGAATTTAGTAACGGGAAGGAGAAGTCGTGAAAGGGACTACAACTAAGTTTAAAAAGTATCTGAGTTTTGAAAATCTTTTCAAAGGTAAAAAACGAAATCCCTTTCCCCTTCGGTAGCCTGTCCTTAGGAAATTTTTCGTTGGATTAAAGCCATTGACTCCATTTACCCAATATCGGCAAGTGGTCTACTGTTCTTCCCGTCTTATAGGAAAACAAGATCCCTAGCTGGAGTCTATGTTGGAGCCACCTTTGTTTTCTAGCCTGTTTCAAATTTTATTTCTTAATGCTCGAAATCGAAAGTTGATTTCCATATTTTCCTTTATTTTTTCCAAAATCTCGAAAGTTTCATCATGCGAGTGGCGACGATTATCATACTCTCAAGGCGAGTTATACTTTTCGTTCAAATGATTTTTTCCCTTTTTCTTACCTCAGGATTTCGCATGTCGGGTGTCATAGATCACATAGTTCACAAGTCCCGCAGAGAGAAATGGTGAAATAACCTTAAAACTTTACCCAGGTCAGTAGCGAGAGTAAAGATTTTCTAAACTATGGTTAATCACCATTTGGATTTCGTGTCTCGGCATTTACTAACTCCAAAATTCTTACCGTCGTAATCCTGATAGTCGAAACCATGAGACTCTTGTTTTAAGTAACCCAAGTTAGTGTTAAAGGTAAAAAGTGCAGCCGTGGTTAAACTCAATCGAAAATTCGCAACTCGGCATGTTTTCCCTCAAAGGCTACACCGTCAAAGCCCTGAGTCGTGAAGTCGTGATAAAGATAGAAACGTAATTAATTAAATACTTAATCTAGTTTTATCCCTCAATTTAATTAAATCAGATCATCGCGATCTCATGATTTCGCAACTCGGCATACCAAACTCCTGGAAGCTATACCTTCGAATCTCTGAGTCGCGAAGTCACGATCTCACGATTTCTCAACTCGGCATATGAACATCCCGGAAGCTATACCTTCGAATCTTCGAGTCGCGAAGTCGCGATATAAATAACCACGATATTTGTTCTTTTTTAAACATGATTAATTAAACACTTAGTCTTGGTTACATTTTTATTTAACCAAAGCTAATTATCGCAGTCTTGGGTTTTAGAGGCTGGAACGGTTAGAGTGAAAACTCCAGATGTAGCGAGTACCAAAATATTAATTAACGTTGATAAAAATTGATTAATTGAGCTAAGCCAGTATTTCCCATGATTTGATGCATGCACAGTCTACGAGGCAATCTTAATTTTTCCTTGCGCCAACAAGTAAGGATTGGGTTTTGATTGCTAAATTATATTTAAGAATGATTTGACCGTTCTGTTCCTGAAAAGTACCAAGTTTTAAATGGTTGAATGTATAGATCTATTATTTGTTATCACAAATTCATTTCTACATTACACATAGAAAACTTTCTCAATGAACTAATTTCTGTATGTATACATACTTTTATCGTAGAAGAGATAAAGCAGGATCCCCCACCATGGCCCCGTGAAAAGCATATAAAGCCAAAGTTGAGGTTTCGGGACAAGGTTTAGACAATGTCTCTGATACTTCACCTCGAAGTGTCGACTCTGTCAAGACCTGGTCATTTGTTTCTAATGTTCTACAGTCCGAATTAGTAGATTATTCGGATGATTCCAGTGACAATGAAAAAGACGATCTGACCACCAAATATAAGATTGTCGTCCAAGATGGAATGCATAAAGTAGCGGCCAGTCCGCGACTACTCCCTTACTATGATATGGTCCAGTGGGCATTAGACCATGTGGATATACCAACCAGAACCATCATCAATGAGCAGAAGGTCACTATGGGCACTTTCAGACCTGAACAACTTCAGGCGATGTACAAGTTGCCAACCGTGTCACACTTTACATATAATGCTGAATTCTTGGAGAATTTCAAACAGAATGAATGTGTGCAATATGACAAGACTATGTCCAGTTTAATCAAATATTGGGTCTCACACCCTGCGAAGTTAAGGGTGGACAGTAACGGTATATATTCAATAGCTTCTATGGAACCACAGTTCAAATATGTAGCTATGATGACCTGCAGATTATACGGGAGAGAGGACACCACACATTTTTTCCTTCAGTGGGTGCCTCTAATACATTCAGTTGCTGAAGGTTGTTCCTTCGACTAGGCTAAAATACTGTCTAATAGCTTGACCAGTCGAGTTACGGAGTACCGGGCGCAGAGGGAGAGCGAAAAGATTGCTTCGTTCTTTATGTATGTGTACATTATGGACGTCGTGTGTTTTCTAATTCCCTTTCCCTTAATGAGATGGAGTTGGACTCCATCAAAGGCCAAGCCCATCCACGTCTACCATTCAAAACTGTGGGAAAACAAAGTGGCAGATTTTGTGTATGAAATATTTAACTGGGTAATGGTACCGTTGCATGTCACTATTTTTGGCCACCCGCCACCTAGGATCTTGGAAAGCGTAGCGATGAATCTGAGCAACATAGCCAACTGGTATGTAGAAGCAGAATTCTCATATCTCAAGGTTTTCGGGGCTTCTATTACCCCGCATGAATTACCATTATTCATACCCGATAAGATGGCTTTTCGTGAGGTTTCTAGGCAAACCGTAATCGGTGGCATAAGCAAGGAGCTTAAGGGATATTCAAAGAAGGTATGGCCACCTTTTCCTATTCATTTAAATTCATATTCTTTGTTATATTTTGGGCATGCTAAAGCTGAGGCAGCAGCCCTAGAAGACCTAAAATTAGTTCATGTGGAATTCAAGAAGCACGATCCACAAAGGGTCGTAAGTAATCACTTGGCCAGTTGCGGAATCAAAAGGTTCGAACACAAAAATTCACCCTCGGATGACATTTTCCGAGGCGCAAGATCTTATGCCGAGGTTTTGGCTTGAATACAAACCCTGGCACCCAAAGATAGGGCCGATGTTCTAAAATTCCAAGAACATCGACACAGTTGTCTTCCCCTAGTATTGTGGGGTGAGAATCCAAGTACAGAAGAGGTGCAACAAAAAGAAGTGGAAGGCTCCAAAGATGCGGCACCCAGCCAAGGAAAACACCAGGATGGGGAAGAGTAAACTAAGAGTCTGAAACCAGAGATAAAGACTCCCGAGTTACCGAAAAAGTAGACTTCGGTTACTACTCCAGGACAGCCAGCTAAGCAAATTGGAGATCCCATCGCCTCCATTACTCCCTTGCAGTCAACTCAGGGAAACATAGATGCAGGGTGGATTTTAAATGAATAATTGAGACCTATAAGGATGGAAGAGCTCCCTCCAAATGAGTTCTTTTTCGACAAGAAGAGAAAGGCTGTAGTAAAAAGAGAATTCTATCAGGAAGAGGGATCAACAACTAAAAAGTTCAAGGTGTTGACCGATGGGAAAGACAAGAAGAAAGAAGAGTTTGTGACATAAATAGCTGGGACATTAGGGGTGTATCCTACAACAAACCAATTTTCTGTCGGGGTTTTGAAAAATCAGTTGAAGCGAAAAAATCACCTCATCAAAACCCTAGAAGTTAAACAAGCCACATCAGAGGAGGTTGCTAAGGACCAGGCAAGCGCAGGAATAGAAAAAGCAAGGTTGGCCAATAAAAAGGAGATGGAGCTGCTCAAAACTAAGCTCGAACAAGAAAAGATGGTAGCTCAGATCGGTCAGATACAAGTGGGACAGCAAAAATACTTGATTGAGCAACTACATGCTAGAGTGGAAATCGTCGAAAGTAAATTTATAAATATCAAGATGTTCCAGTCCCAGACAATGGAGATTCGGAGCAGAGTTTCTGCAGCCTAGCGAATTTTACTCGCCAAGGTAGAGATAATTCGGGACAACTACTTGCTCGTTGATCAAGTATTGGAAAATTTGTTTGTCAGAGAAAGAGAAGTTGGAGCAGCTCGGGTCGCATTTCAAGAGGCTGTAATAGCTACAAACAACAGGGAATTAGGAAGTACTCCCAGGTTTTCCATTTCGGAGCAAACCAGAGAAAATATTTTATTGAAAGAATGGGAGCACAGTATATCAGAAGGTAAACTGCAAGCCAAGAAGGTAATGAAATCCTTTGAAGAGGCTTTTGGCTCTATAGATGGTAATCTGTTAGGTATTGATGGATAAGGAAATGCTGAGACATTGAGTCAAATGAATATAGAGAAAATCTTGCTTGATATAAATGAAAAAGAAGAAAGAGATTTGGCTGAAATCTCACAAGTAACTATGGCAGACATAGTTCAAATAGATAAATGTATGATTAAACCAAGTGTGCAATTGTGCACTATTGACATCATAGACAGACAAATGGAAGAAAGGTTGCCGCAATTAGCCCGAGATTGTTACTCTTTTGAGGCCAATTGTCAAGCGGAACCGTCAAGGTCGATATCTCGGTTGGTGGAAAGATGCATCACTTGTACCGAGCATGCGAGAGGGCAAGCTTCTAGTACCAAATAAAGACAGAGATAAAGAAATGAAACGATTGATCTCCTTCTTGTTGTAACTGAAAATCTTGGAACTATTGAGATTCCATCATATGTAAATCTATATAAATATACAATAGAAGGAAGGAACAAGGGCTGGACCTTTTTGGGTCGATTGTAATAGAGGTTTTCTATTTTGAGAGTTAATATAAAGCAAATTCAAAGATTCTCAATTCCGTCACGACTGTGTTATGAGTTTGTTTCCTTGTATCTCATATTTCATTTCATTTCATATATGTATCTAATGAATGCTTCCCTATAATTTAGTACAACCTCTACTATAGTGAATAAATTCTAGTTTTCCATATTGTTTACTATTTTTCCTCTGTACCAGCTATCGGCAGGTATAGGACTAGTCAACACTTTAGATTTCTATATATATATTTTATGCTTCATCGAGTTATTTCCTCATCTTTTTTATTCTACTGTTTATAAGTGAGATTATCCCTTGATAGGAGCCTTACATGATAGACAACTTAATGTTTTCTCCCACCTCATACATCTCTATTTAAATATAACTCAGTTACAGGAAAGGGCCTTTGGTTTGCACCCTATCTTCACTACTGGAACTGTAAACTCTCCTTTATTCGACCAAAATTGAGACAACAACTAAAATTCTTCCAATATTTTCTTATCATTTTGTTCCTCTATGACTGTCCCTGTAACAAGACAGCCTAATATCGAACCCGGACTATCATACCAAACACATATAACCCTAAATCTTTTTGATACTATTCTTAAAATAGCCACTACCCGGGTTGAACTTGAACGTTCATGGGCAGCGATTGAATGGGATATAAACATCTGGGAATAGTTGGAAGCTAGAAAACGCCAACCCTGAAATCATCCCTATCTTCCCTTGCCGAAGGTTGACATTTCTTCCTTCTTTACCCCTTAGTCACTTTCGGATGCCTAGACACTGTACTTCCAAGACTTAAGCATAGACTCTGGAACAACATAAACTAAGACTGGATATTGATGAACTATAACTACTAAGTGCCCTATTAAGGTGTTACAGTCACAGATCTATGTCCCAGCTAAGGTTGCAAACACTGGAGTCTTACAACCACCCTTGCCTCTACCTTGGGTGAGACTTCATCTACTTCACAGATGTTTCTGAAAGGGCTGGTAGTTAGGGTTTTGTTGGTGCATTGTTGTAGCGTTGAACCCTGGGTCTGCCCCTATGCCAACAATGTCCCTTTTGCTTTCTACATGCCTATCCTTTAGAGTCCTAAATGCGTGAACTCGATAAGGAGCCTGGAATCTCTCCACATGGTTTTGCACTTCATCCCTTCAGCTTATCCGCGATGCTACGCCCTAAACCTCCAGATTCTCGAAGTCCCGGACTCCCGAAGGATCCACCCTCGCACATGGTAACGTACTAGATGAAAAGGAATGTACAGGTGGGTCCCAAATACTCCTCCCACCAAGTGGACCAAACAGGTAAGTTCCAGGGGTGAAATGTGGCAAGGAAGAGAGGACATGTGGTCCCTATAGTGGGTGACACATGTCAAATTTTTATTGGGCACCTAGGGTCTATGAAACACAAGAATCCAGGTGACACGTGGCATGTCAAATGTGGGTCCATGTCACCCTAGGTGATGTCAGTGTGCCACGTCACCCCAGAATGGTAATTCATTTATGTCCTTCAATCTCATGGTCAAGGTGTGTCCATGTAACACCTTGATTTGCAGCCTCTGTTACTTTGTAACTTCAATGTTTGGGGGATCCGTGGTGTGAATTCCTTCTTACTCCTGGAGTGGTTAGTGTTGGGTTAACCATGGTCTAAATATAACGGTTAGGGGATATCCTGAAGTGTCCCTAGATATATGGTCCTCATCACTTTGCAGCTTCGACCTTTGGGGGTTTAGACATTATGGTCACTCTGGTCTCCCAAAGAAGGAATTCGCTAAAGTACCATATGTGGGCCCCTCCACTGGTTGATTGGATGGGTAAGAGGGGTTCTCAACGAACTCCCCAGATATATGAATCTCATCACTTCATAAATCAGGAGTCCAAGGAGTCTATGCCATATCTGTTCTCCTGAAGTAGGACTTCGCCGAAGTTACCTCAGCATAGATATAACAACCAAAGGGGATCCTGAATATCTTTAGATCTGTGGCTCACGTTACCTCAGAATTGATGAATGGATAAAGGTTTAAGGGTGGGGTAGGTCTATCTACCACGGTTAAGGAGACCTCCGGGCATCGATCAACCTCATGGGTAACCGTAACAATCAATTGTCTTCAGTCATTTTACAAATGGTAAGTTTGAAACACTCCAAATATCTAAACTCCCAGACTTCCAAAGCCAGAAAGGCTTAGCTCCCCCAAAGCCAGAAAGGCTTATCTCCTTTCGGTCATATTGTAGGGTTCTGAGACCTTAATCACATGTGTCCTTCAAAATCTCTCATGGGCTACACGCTAATCTATTAGCCAAGAATTGGTTAAGGACATGTGCATGAGCCCTTGGTCACATGAGTGAAAGGTCTGAAGGAGGTTCCCTCCTTCCATAGGATTTGAACTAGGCATTTCTTTGAAGGTAGATTGTAGAGGTCGGTAGGACTTAAGCATCCCAGTAAATCCTTCCCCGACACTCTTACAGACTTACATCCCATAGCTCTCTAGCCGCTAAGTTGAGGTAAGCAAAAGACCATTCAAAAGCATATGTTCACAGAGAGACAATACATATTTCTACCTTAATCATTCAATATATAACTCATTCATAGACATATAAATATATTCAATAATCATTTCCATTTCAATACACAGAGTATGAAAATACTTTTCAAAAAAACAAAATTCGTGAAGAGACTGCTGATAGGGGTGCTTGTTTCCACCCAACCATAGGCACAACCACTCCTGAATGGATTTATTGTTGGCCACCCCAAATCTAGACCATGATTCTCTGAGAGAGACTCTTTATTCTTGCTCAGTGACAGTAAGGGATGGAAGTTAATCTCCTCCCCCCATAGGATCTTGGCAACCATTTTTCTCTGTAGAAAGAAAGGAGGTTTGCATGAGTACTTCCACAGTCACTTGTCAGCTCCATTCATCATATTGTAATGAAAACCTTTCCAACAACTTCAAAATGAGATTATTTCTCAGTTCTTCCTCGATCCAAAGAGCTGCAAAAACTCTTTTCTCTTCTCAAGATTGGTCTTTCGAATCTACCTCCTCGTAGATATGCCTCTGCCCACAAATTATCTCTTTTATTTCCTTCCTCAGTAAGGTTTCATGGGTTCAAATCCTTATCTCGTGGTCAGGTATGGAAGTCTTGCAGATGGGTAATCTTCCCCATCTCCTCATTAACGCTTGAGGAGGACTCTTCCAGCTACTAATCTGACTGGTAATTCATTTCTGGGTCAGAGGACTATTCTGGGTCTGAGTCATTAAATCTAGTAAGGTACTGGTTTTGTGGGTGGTCATCTCAACCATTTTTGGTTCCCCTCACCATGTCTCTAATAACATCATGGTCTAACTTGGAAAACCCCTCTTTCAACAGTTATGCAACACTATTCATTTTCTATTAATAATATAAAATACATACATTGACCTTTTATAACAAAAAGGTTCATCAAATCCAACATTCACACATATCTAGTGTGCCATAGTCTCTTGGCCAATTATAGTTATATTTACAAACTGGGGGAAAGAGGAGTATTATAGGTGAAAGGGGGTCTCCTTGGTGGATACCTCTGGAAGGGGAGAAGGTCGGGGAGGGGGATCCATTGACGAAGATAGAAAATAAGGTTGAGGAGAGAAGAGAGTGAATCCATTGTATACAGATTTGACTGAAATGAAATGCAACCATAATGTTGAGGATATATCTCCAGTTCAGGTTGTCAAAGGATTTGGAGAGATCTAGTTTGATGAGAATTTTGGCCTTCTTGGAGGAATGGAGAGAGTGGATGAGGTCATGAGTGAGGATGATATTGTCTAGGATTTGTATTCCTTCCACATAGCATGTCTTCTCCAGGGAGATAAGAGAGGGGAGGAGGGGTTTCAGTATGTTTGCAATGATTTTAGAAATGAGTTTGTAGATGATATTGCAGACAACAATAGGGAGAAATTTATGGGGAGTTTCTACCTTTTCCTCTTTAGGGGTGAGATCGAGGAAGGTGTAGTTGAACACTGGGAGGATGTTTTTGAATCTTCTGGAGTCTTCCACTGCTTCCCAAACTTCATTTTTTATTACCAGCCAATAGGCTTGGTAGAATTCCACTGTGAATCTGTCCGGTCCTCGTGATTTCCCTTTTGACATCTCTCAGATCGCTTGCTTTACCTATTCCATGGTAATTGGCCTCATCAAGGCTTCATTGTGGTTTTCATTTATTAATTTAGGAATGTGCTTAGTAATCCTTTTGATGGTGACCATTCTATTCCACTGAGGTTCTTTCATAAGAGTTATATAATATTGTAGGAGCTCGGATTGGATGTATTGATGGTTGTTGACTTTATTTCCTTGTTGATATTTTAGGGAGACAATTCAGTTCTGGTGTCTCCTCTGGATGATCGAGTTGTGAAAAAACTTTGTATTTCTCTCACCTTCTTGAAGCCAATGGATTCTTGATTTCTGTCTCCATAGAGTTTCCTCTTTCTTTTCTCTGGTTTCTATCTGGTCCATGAGGGAGATTTATTCCTGTATGAGCTCCAAAGAGTGCCTAGAGGCAATCATCTATTGTTGGTTTTGTTTCATTCTTGCTTGAATTTTGTTTTTTGCTTGAATTATGTTTCCAAATTATGATTTATTCCATTCCTTGATCCATTGTTTTAGGTTATTCAATTGTTGTTGGAGTCCGTACATTGAGGATACTGAGTTAACTGTCACTGCCTTCCATGAGGAGGGAAATTTGGAGTGGAAGGAGGGGTCTGAAATCCAGAAGGATTCAAAACAGAAGGGACGATTCTTGGGGGTAGCAGGGATGTCGACAAAGAGGGAGATGGGATAGTGGTACAAGCCATGGTAGGGGAGAATGGTGGCTTCTATGGAAAAGTTTTTGAGGAGAATGAATTATGAGATAAGGAAGTGATATAAACGGGAGGTTATATGGTGTTGGCCATCTCAGTGATTTCTCTAGGTAAAGGTACCATTTGAATTTTCCCAGTCTACCAAGCCCAAGTCGCCTATGGTAGCTTTGAATATTTCAGAGTCTTTCTCCAGGCTATTTAAGCCTCCACCTTTCTTTGAGAGAGAGGTTATAAGTTTTAAGTCTCCCCCTATGATCCAAGGCTGGCTATATATGAGGGGAACGAAAAGAGAAAGGGACTATAGGAAGGACAATTTATCCTATAGGGGTTGAGGGTTGTAAACATTGGTAATGTATCCTAATTGGTTGGATCCTATTGGATGGAATTTGGAAGTTAGGGAGCATCGGGTGGTTGTTACCCATGATTTTGGTCATCATGATGGTGTATTGATGATGGTGTACTCAGGCTCCTCATAAGAACTTTCTCCTGAAAAAAGTGGCATTCATCTCTTCCCAGAAAACTTACTTTTGAAGAGAGTTCATAGGTTGCGAGTATCCCAGGGTGCGAGAATGACCCATTCTCGTAGGCTGCCTTAAGCTAGGGTGTGAACTTCTCACACTGTGATACATAGCTAGGGTGCGAACTTGCTCTAAATCTTGGAGAAAGGTGAATTCTCGATGGTTCTAGAAGGGAATCTTCTAGAAGAATGTGTTGGCATTCGAATGGTTATCCTTTTACTGGATTCCCTGATATTGTGGGGTCATTCTTATCCAACTAACCATCTCATTCTCTCCTATATATTGATGGAATTCTCATGGAAAACGTTAAGTAAGATTCATTGGAGAATTGGTGAAAGAATTGTGTGAAGGACTTAGCTTGAATAGGAGCTTGGAGACTCTAGCAAGTCTATCAAGAGGATTTGATCTTATTCATGCAAGGATCAAGCAAGTGTGTGTGTGTTGGAGCCAAGAGCCACTGAAAGGAAGCTTGCAACATCAAGGCGATCAGGTTGTAATCTTCTACTTTCAATTAATATGATACAGTGGCATGTCCCTTTCCCATAAAGCTATTCTCACTTTATTGTGTAATTTTTTGATCATACACATAAGTTGACAGTTGAATATATTTTGCTATCTTCACTTTGGTTGGTTTGTGTTGTCTTGGTCTTGACATCATGAGAGAACTGGAGTGAAGCAGGAGCAACAGAGACCCTAGGAAGCGATACAAAGGTATGTTACTTGCTCCTCCCTATTAGCTAATTCAATGGTCATAACTTAGGGAAAGAGTCATGTCATGTCCTATTTTTTTCTAGATCCAGGTGGACCTAGGGAGATTTGTTAGTGTCCGCACCTATTGATTAGTCCGATAACAAAATTGGCGACGCCACTGGGGATAACCCATTTTCTTTATGGTTTTTGGTATTTTTCCGTGGCCATTTTCTCTTGCCTTACCTTTCTCCATTCATATCAATCTCTAAGTCTTCAGGATACCCTGATAGACCCTCTGGGTCGAGAGGCCTCTTCAAATTTTGTGTGTTTTTCCAAAAATTTGATTAGTTTCAGACATTCTCGCACTACACTCTATAGTGGCCTGTGAGAATATACTAAATTTGCACCCCGCTTTTAGGTTCAGTGTGAGGTTCTCGCACTCTGCTCAATGCTCACCTACGAGAATGACCTATTCTCGCACTGTGTAATACTCTCAGCCTGCGAACCCATTTTTTCAAAATTTTGGCTTTAAGACTTTTGCATGATCAACTGCCCAGATCAGTATAAGTGCCTAACAAGAGTGTTTTGGACCATTGGTTGATGTTTTCTTGTCTTCGTTCTTGTGCATGAACAGTCTTAGGATTTCAAAGGCTCTTCCTGTCACTTTTTCTTGACTTTCGTTTCTTGACTTTTCTCGGCGAAGCTATACTCTCTGATTTCGGAATCTGAGTGTGCTTGTTTGGTTAAGGACCGACGATCGGTTGAAAGTTGAGCTGCTTTGTCTTTATCATTTTCTTATTCTTTGAAAGATCACTTTTCTTATGCAATTGAAAAGACTAGTTTGGTTTGCTTGTTATTTTTGTTTCCATTGAAAGATTGGTTTGGGTTTTTATCTATTGCTTCTTCATTAGTTTTTTATTTTCTGCACTCTCACCATCATGGTGTAGGTCATTTTTGAAAAGTGAACAAACGTTTTTTCTTTCAAAAGCATTTTCGTCTTCGAAAGTATTGAAAATCAATTGTTGAAATTATTGAAAAAGAAACAATAGATAATTGTTATTTTTGCGTGATTTGTTGCAATTGCATTTTAAAGGAAATTGTGTCTTGTAGTTCAAGTTTGATCCAGAAAAATTCTCTTTCCCTCCCATACATAGAATTCATTGAACGAAAATTGCTATATTTCATTCTTATCCAAGCATCGTTGGGTCAGAATCTCATACAACATCAGTTTCATCTCCGCTTCCTTTGAGTAACAACAACCCTTAATAACATTGCGCAATTGTAAAATTTAACTAGTAACTCTTTTCTAAGGCTCTATTACACCAAAATTTACTAGGCTAGCGCTTTGGAATAGGTAGAGAGATACACTCTCCAAAGCACAAAACACACAATAGCATCTCGTGATATGGAGTGTTAAATTCCATTTGCAACATCTTGTCCTGGGAAGCCCTTCTCACATAAGGGTCAAACACGAGGTCGCATTGATATTGACAGAGTTACTCACCCTTCTTTGTTGATATTGGTGTAGAGATTGCACGTATTACAGGGATCACTTGGAGGTATACCCACAATGATGAGTGGAAGCCTTTTAAGTTGATTTCGGGCTAGATACCCTACCCTTGCATGTGGATCGGACTGTCGACTGTCCCCCCAGGATTTATTGTTGTCGGTGGTAACCTTAGTGGCCTATCTTTCTAGGTTCTTACACGAGGTGATTGTGAAGGGGAAAGTCTTCACAGTACCTAGAATCGACATTGGCCAAACTCACTTGAGATCCTTGGAGGGTATACCCACGATTATGTGTGGGAGCTTGCAACAAAGTGTAAGTCCATTAAGCAGGTTATCAGCATAAATTTTACACCCTAGCCCAGCCCCTTCTCGTCTCGTTGTTGCGACGTTGGATTTCATCACCAACTAGTAACTTCAGAATTAGAGGGTCTTGTTTGCTTGGTGTTGTTTCCTAGATTTTGTTTACTAGCGCGTGTTGTTTGTTTACCAAAGTTGACCATACGATTTTCTTCGTAAGTTTGTCACTCATTTACAATAGCTCCTCCATGTCGTTCACGTAGAATGTAGGGTTTATCTCCAGAGCATCTGGAAGGTTCTCAACCCTTTCCTACAAGTTCACCTGAGGGATCTCCTCAGCAAAGTGAAGTCCCAGTCGTCACCACACCACAAGTGGAATGAATTGACTCTCTAGAGAATTTCCGAATTACTAATACTCGAGAGGACTTTCGACTTCACCCTGATTCTGAGCGACTGTTTATGCGACTGAATTCTTCTAGAGACTTAGTTGTTACCTCTTCTGGATCACTAGTTGGACCCTTTCTAGGCATTGAAGGCCAAGATATTTTTTGGTCTATGGGTGTTTTTCGACGGGACCTTTTTCGTCCAGGCTCACCTGTGATTTCCAAAATCACCCCACCTGTGATTTCCGAAATCTCTAGTCCAGAGACAGTACCGTTTACTACCGCTTATCACTTTACAGTCCCTATCGAAATGGCCCATCACACAGATGCTACGAGTGTTCCAACCGGGTTTACTGCGGTTAGTCTCACTCCCATCAGCACACCGCATATGCCCAATGTCACTCTGACACTACCACCTAGATATCATGCATTGAATGCTTCCATTCCCACTCCTACGCAAACCCCATCCGGCTCTCATGGTGGTCCTTCTTCTTATGGGCACTCTCTTCCCAGTTTTATTTCGACACTCCCTCAATTTCCTTTTGGAGGACCTTCCTCGTCTTCTATTGGCAATCTTAATCCTAGTGGCACTATTATGTCATTCACACCACATTACCAGATTCCTGTTGCTGGAAAATTTCATCAAGGTGGTATGACTCAACCCCCTCTTAGTGGGCAACTTCCAATTGGAATGCTACCCCCAATTGGAACACCACCTTCAATGGGAGGACTGACCCCACCTTATGGAAAAAACATACCTTCGTCCTTGGCCCAGTATTGGAATCAGTTGATACAACATCCTCCTTAATTGACTGGGGGGCAGCAGTTTCCAACTGCGTCCGTAATACCCACTAGTATGGGCCAACCATATCCAGGTTCATTCAATCCTATTTGGGGATCGACTGCTCAAACTCACGTCCCTGTTCCAGGGTACAATCCCATGAGCTACTATCCTCTTCAACCACTACCAAATCTGCTTGGGTCTTCACATTATATGCAGACTTCTTATGGTCCTACTGGTTTGCCGACGAGGCTTCCTCCCCAAAGCCACCAGTACCCACAGGTGAATCGACAGTTACCCTTTTTGGCCACTTTGGATCTTCCGGATTTGTCAAGGATTTTAAATGATCCAATTCATCACTCTCCACAATGGCCTGCTATACCATCCAAGCTACCATCGAACATTCCTAAATTTGATGGCAAAGTGGGAGAGGACCTGAACAATCACATTATGAATTTTCACCTATGGTGCTCATCCAACTCGTTGATGGATGACTCTATTCGTTCGCGTCTTTTTCAATGAACCCTCACAGGTTCTGATGTGAAGTGGTATATCGAATTTCCATGAGGTTTCTTCTCTGATTTAAACACCCTAGCTATGGCTTTCCTCACACACTACCAGTTACCGATCTATTATGACACAGGGACCAAGATTTTGACTTCCTTCAAACATAAAAAGGCCACTCATATATCCGATCACATTCATGAGTGGCGACGGAGATGACGTCTCATTAAACACGAACTCCCCGATCAGTTGCTGGCAGAATGGTTCACGAAATATTTTGTGAACGACATCGGTCGTGACATTTCCATGGGCGGAGTAGTCATGGAAGAGCAGGCTATAAGTCATGCTCAATATCTTAACCTCATTTACTCGCAAACGGGTACCCTTTACGATTTACTACCTGACTTACCTCGTCCTTCCACTTCCGCCACTTCAACTACTCCAGCTGCTTCGCATGCAGCTGACAGTGTGATTGGAACTTTCTAGGCCCATCCACATTCTGCCTCAAGAACCAACCCCAAACCTGTTTCTAATGTTCAAAATGCTCTGTCTCCTGCCCCTCCCATCGGTAAGAATTCTGAGGTAAATGCAGTTCAATCTACCCCAGCCGGTAAAAACAAATCTAAAAAGGGAAGGGGTAAGAATAAGGAGGACAAAAATACTTCTCAAGCAGAGCGAACCAAAACTACCCCTGTTGACGATCGGGATAAGCACAAACCACGATACCCTTGTCTTATCTGTGGTGATGATCACTACATGAAGGATTGTCTATGACGTGCAGAGGTCACTAAGTTCCTTCAAGGAGCTTCAAAACCACCTGCTCCGGTTGTTTTGTCCCAACCCTTCCCGTCTCAACAACAGGCTCAGTTGGTCATTCATGACCAACCCTCATCTTCTACTACATCCTATGTATTGATGTGTATTGGTGATTCAAAGCAGAGCGACATTTCACTCACTACTCAAGCCAAAGATTATTCTCCTTCTAAAGAGAAGGTTGATGATTTACCTCCTTCCTTGGTACAACCCTCTCCCTAGACTCCACCTACCAACAATCCTCTTCATCTCAAATGATCGAGCCTTGACACAGTTCTTCAACCCCCCCCCAAAGGGCATCATTTGGAAATCAGCTTTCAATCCTCATGCTCGTGCTACCCAGAACTATAGCATTGTTTAAGATCTGGTTCAAGCACCCTCTGTGATGTCAGCCCTCGAAGTCCTTCAAAGTTGTCCCACACAACGAAAGGCACTGTTGAAAGTTATTGGTGGAATCGAACCGACGGATACGAATTTAATAATTTTTTACTTGGAAGATCACATTCCAAGGTTACCCCCTCAACTTGCATTCTATATCCAAGTGATTGTCTCTGACAAAAAAATTTGTCAAACTGTTATCGATGAGGGTGCCTCAACATGTGTCATGTCTCTTGCTTGCTAGAAAGCCATTGGCTCTCCTTCTTTGAATGAATCGTAGAACACTCTTAGAGCCTTCAATGGCTCTGATTTTAAGCCCTACGGTGTCCTTCCTTCATTTCCCATCATGTTAGAAGGAAAAACAGTCCAAGTCGAAGTGGAAGTCTTTGACGCTCCCCTTGATTACAATCTTTTGCTTGGCCACAGCTAGATCGATTCCATGCGCGCAGTTGTGTCAACCCTTTTCCATGTGGTACGTTTCCCACATCAAGGAAAGTTCGTCACTGTCAACCAACCAGCCTTCTTTAATTCCGATACCCGTACTGGCAACGTACCATTCATCGCTAAGACCCCACTAGGTTATGAGAATGTCGGTGTAGGCCTTCTAAAAGACTCTTCGTTAATGGGTACTTTCCCCATTCCACCGCCCGATGTTCCATGCTCATCTGTCGCTTCAATCAACATGATCTCCACCTCGATTCACAAACTTCCTGCGTCTTACGACTCCTGGATAGTAAATGACCCTGGAGATCATCTTCGTTATGGCGACGAAATGCCGTTAACTCCGGTCGAATCCGCCTATCAGGCCATTCAATCGGCAACCCCTTCTACCCCCTCTCTTGGTGAGTTGTCTCCTGATCCTTTTCATGTCATTTTTCCCACCAATGAAATGATCATGTCTGTCATGGAAGACACCCCTTGGGATGATGGACATCATCGTTCCATCCTCTTTTTGGAGCAACATACCATTGAGAACTACCAACGGATCTCGACCCCGTCGACCGTTGTCGTTATCTCAATCGTTCCCGAGTCTGCACACGATGTGTTTTCTGAAGGGAACTTAAGCAACATCTCGCCCACTATTCCCCTCAACATATCTGTCAAACCTAGGATTGTCGAAAATGTCCATATCGAAGCTTCGTGTTCTTCTGACGAAATCGTCACCTACACATCCCTTTTCAAAGAGTTTCGTGACATCTTCACCTGGAGCTACGAAGAAATGTCGGGTATCGACCCTGAGATTGTGATACATGAGATAAAGACATACCCCGACGCTAAACCCATCCGACAACGCCTTCATCCAGTTCACCCACGTAAAGCAGCTGCTATCAAGCTCGAAGTAGAGAAACGTCTTAAAGCCAGCTTTATTTATCTGGTGGCTCTCACAGACTGGGTTTCCAATCTTGTCCCGGTCGACAAGAAATAAAGCACAATTCGTGTATGCATTGATTATAGGGATATCAACAAAGCTTGTCCCAAAGACAACTTTCCGACCCCTTTCGTCGATCATATTTTCGACGATTGCGTCGGAAGTGAAATCTTCTCTCTGATGGATGGTTTCTCCGGGTATAATCAAATCAACATTGTTCCCGAGGATCAACATAAGACTACTTTTATTTGTCTTGGGGTACTTTTGCCTATCGAAAACTCCCTTTCGGTCTCAAGAACGTTGGCACAACTTTTCAACGCGCTATGTCTTATGCTTTCCATGATATCAAGCACATCATCCAACCATATCCGGATGATTTACCCACTCACTCAATGCACCGAGTTGATCATCCAACCCACCTCCGAGCCATTTTCGTCCGCTATCGGTTCTAATGTATACGTTTGAATCCTCATAAGTGTGTTTTTTACGTGGAATCCAACCGACTTCTAGGTTTTATCGTTTCGCGTCAAGGGATCCGGGTGGATCCTTTGAAGGTTGAGGCGATCCTTAATCTCCCTCCTCCTTCTACACTTCGTCAGTTACAGAGTTTGCAGGGGAAAGCAAAATTTCTTCGTCGTTTTATCCCAAATTATGTCGAGATAACTCGTGGATTTGCGTGGCTCTTAAAAAAGGATTCAGAGTTCGTCTGGGATACCATCTCCAACAATTCTTTTGAAGCTTTGAAATTGTCCCTAACGCGTGCCCCGCTTCTCTTTCCCCCCGATTACAATCACGATTATTTCCTCTATCTTGTTGCCTCGGTATGGTTCTCGTCCAAGAGGATGATGCTAATGATGAACATGTTATATACTACTTGAGTCGAAGTCTAACGCCTACTAAAATCAAGTATTTACATGTCGAAAAATTGGCATTGGCTACTATCCAAGCCGTCCAACGTTTCTGGCACTATATCCTCTCGCACAAGACTACAGTGATTTCTCACTACAACCCTATGCAACACATTCTTACACGTCAATTTCTAGGGGGAAAATACTCCAAATGGATTGTGATACTCCAGGAGTTTGACTTGGAATTCGAACGCGCCAAGTCCAAGAAGTCTCTAGTATTTGTTGAGTTGATATGCGACTTTCCCTATTCTGAAACGGAAAATGTAGCAGCTGATTCATTGCCCGATGAATCCCTTTTCCTCATCAGCACTGATGATCTTTGGTATGGTGATATCATCATATATATCCAAACACAAAATTTCCGGCCAACTTTGTCTAGTACTGACCGACGTCGCATACGCTATCAAGCCCGTCAATATATTATCCTCGGGGATACGCTTTATCATTGGGGGATTGACTCTGTTTTTCGATGTTGCCTATCGTTCGACGAAGCCAAGAAAGCTCTGAATGACTACCATTCTGGAGCCTGTGGTGGTCATATGTCTGGGTATGCTACTACCCAGAAGCTCTTACGAGCAGGGTATTTTTGGTCTTCTTTATTTAACGACTACATAATCGTTGTTCAAAAATGCCATGCTTGCCAGACCTATAACAACAAGATACGACCACATCCTTCTCATCTTCACCCTGTGGTCTCCATTGGTCCCTTTGTGAAATGGGGCATCGATTTCATGACATGTCACCCTCACTTGGTCGGGGGGTATGGATACATTATTGTAGTCGTTGATTACTTTACGAAATGGGCTGAGGTGATGCTGACATTTGACAACACTGGAAATACCACAACATTATTCATTTTTAATCATGTCATAGATCGTTTTGGTGTTCCCCAAGCTATCGTCACTGATCACGGTAGCCACTTTAGAAACTTCATGATGTCTGAACTTACTGAAAAGTTGGGTCTTCGCCATGATAACTCAACACCCTATTACCCACAAGCCAATGGCCAAGTCAAAGCAATTAACAAAGTTCTCATAACTATGCTCCAACGAATGATAGGGATTCACAAAACAAGTTGGAACACAATGTTGTTTTCGACATTGTGGGCTTACCGGACATCTGTCAATTCTGCTACTGGGTTTATACATTTCCGGTTAGTCTATGGTTTGGAAGCCATTCTCCTGATTGAATGCAAGATACCCTCTTTAAAACTAGTTGTTGAACTCCTACCAAACACTTCTGCTGAGGAAGAACGTCTTTTGTATCTTATGCAATTAGAAGAAACTCAACGCAATGATACCCTAGTCATAGAAGCTCAGAAAAAATGTGTCAAGGCCTAATATGACAAACATGTCAAGCCTCGTGTTTTCTCCGAAGGAGATCTCGTTCTCCTCTATGAACAAGATTGAGATATGCTAGGAGCTAGAAAATTCGAAGCCATGTGGCGAGGTCCTTATATCGTTCGATGAGTTTTGGAAAAAGGAGCTTATGAGTTAGTAGATTACGATGGTATCCCTTTGAGTGAACCCAGGAATGGGTTGTACTTGAATAAGTACTATGCATAAAATCATCTGTGCATGAGTACTTGTATTTTTATTGTATCATACTTCTTGTGTGTTACTATAGCCTTCTTTTGTCATTATCTGGTCTCTACCCTTATGTGACATTGTGTTTGATTTCTAGATGTCGGAGTCTTCACTACCCTACATTGGCTTCGCTGATGGCACTAGCCGTAGTACTCAGAACCTTGCTTCCGCTACATGGACAATTTATGCCCCTACAAACAAACTTGTCTCCTTACGAGGTGTGTGTCTCAGCCATGCAACCAACAATATTGCAGAGTATAGCGTCGTTATCAAATTTTTGATTGATGCTATCTCACTCGGAATCCATCATTTGGTTGTGCGACTCGATTCGCAGCTTGTAGTACTACAGTTAAGTAATGTCTATACTATTCAAAGTCCTACTTTGTTACAGGTGTATTTGCGAATTCACCTCTTGGAACGTTATTTTGATTATATTGAATATCAACATATTCCTAGATGTCTAAATACATTAACTGATGCATTGACTAACTATGTATTAGAAAGACATTTGGATCATTTATAAATCAATCACATCAATTTTCACACAACACAAGATAAACCGGTAGAAGCCTTATGTATATATAATGATCAAAAGAGTTTTTTACAAAAATGTTTTGTCCGAAGACCAAAATGTCAAAATTTGAAGCTCATAGCTTCTACAAAGTGACGTCATGGATGACATTCACGATAACATACGACAGCCTGGGCAACCCTATGGAGCAATTGGCCTATGGACTCTGACACTCCTACTGTGTGACGTTGATAATGTCGTCGAACCTCTCCAAGAGGCATGTCTGGAATATCTGCTGTCAAACCCTCTAGGTTTTGTTCCACTGCTTGATAATCCTCGACGTCCCATTGTGGCACTAGCGACACCTCTCCTCGTCACTGAATGGGATAAGTACCAGGAGGTCGGTAAGGTCCCACATCTATGTCATCAAAAAACAAATTTTGTATTTAGTCTTTGGACGAACATATAAAAAACATTTGCATATGATAAAATTCATAAAAACATTTAAAAAGAAAAAAATTGTGCACTTCTTACCAAGTTCCCCCCACTGAGCATCCTTCGGTAGGACTAAGTCTAGATCTCCTCGAAAATCCAACCCAGCATAAGCATAATCGTCGACCATCAACATATGTGGTCGCAACCAGTCGAAGAAGGTATCATCATACTTGATAATTGGTCCAGCTACGTGTCGGGCCATGAGCTGACACCATCTCAGCATTCTTGGATCCCTGGGAGCCGATAAATTCCACTCAACCTACAACCTCAGTAATGGAACCCTATCGAGAAAGAAGGACACTAACAAAGACCCGTACCCGAATTGCTTCAGGTTGCCTCGTCTGCATTTGGTCAACTTCATTTTCATGCTACGAAGCACTACATCTGCCCAGTTAAAAACCCAAGGTTGGGTACACTCTATGGCATACTGAAAGTAACTCTGGAGTGCCATGTGAGGAGTGGAGCTCCCAGCCATACATGCAATGGTGAATAAAATAGTGCGGAGGGTCAAATCCCGCACTTCCCAAATAGATACTTTCCCTTTCTTCCTCTCTACCTCAGGAACACAGTGTAAGAGGCAGTACTCACTCATGGGTAGCCCACCACCTCTGCTACCAATCAGGCTCACGTGGTACCCATGCCGTGACAGTCTAGTTAAGAAGTAAATATCCTCAATATCTAAGGACAATGTGTGGACCCCTACATGAAATACCTGCTGATCGGGATCCCACATATGCACAAGGTACTCTAATAACCTGACTTGGGCCCTCATGCCTGGGATACGAAAGTACTTCAGAAGACCACAGTTTCTCAAAGCAGCAATAGTGGGTAGATGATTTCCAGCAATGGCATTATCTTCTTCATGCTCCCTTTCACGCCATTACAGAACCATTTTGATGGCCAAATACCTTCATAAGAAGCACAAAAAGAAGATTAATAACTCTACTCACAATTTGGTTTTCTTTCATTGAGAAAAAATTCAAAAGAAAATTATGCTTTGCGGTTCTCGCAGGTGCCCTTTAGGCACAGTGAGAGAACCTCACAGGCTACTATGGGTTCACCTGCGAGAATGACCCATTCTTGTAGGTCCCGTGTAGCCCACCTGCGAGAATGGTTGAGCGCAAGAATGGCTCACAAAACAAACTCAAAAAATGTGTTTTAACCAATGAAAATGAAAATTTAAACCATGAAAGAGTAGCAGACAAAGAGCCTACCTCACTGTCACTGACGAATCGTCGAATGGATGCTCATAACTCCCACAATCTGATGCCAAATTTCGAGGGTAAAAGAGGGGTTTTGGGGCTCAAATAGTAGAAAAGTGAAAATGATATGGTAAAAAGAGTTTTACTTCTTTATATTTACTTTTACCATGTTATTGAATTTTTTATAATTATTTATTGATTAAAACCTAATCCCTAATGCCCTTTTGAGTGTAACTTTTGCAAGCGTAACGACTTCGATGTTCATCTATAGGGATGCAGACATATTGTTTCTTCTTCATCACATGTTTTGTTTATTTTTTATGGTTTTTGTATAAAACCTTGAGCTTGGTCTTTGTCCGTTCTCAAGCTCGAAAATACATGAGAACGTGATCGAACATACTTTTATCCATTTTTCGAACTCAACAAGGTTATACGAAAAAGAAACCCCCATGGAGTCCTCTTTAAGCTCTTTTCAGACTCTCTAAATATGAAAAGATAGTCGAGCGACCTTGCTATTTTCATGCTCGATAAAGTATTTGAAGAAAGCGTCTGGTGAGCAATAATTTATCTCTTTTTCAGTCTCATTGAACTATTTTATGAAAAATGAACTGAGAGAGTTCTCTTTTAAGTGTTTTTCCAGACTCTATAATCATGAAAACCTTCGAGTTTTCTATCTCTCGACTTGTTAAATAAACATTGACAGACCTGTAATGGGACCGAACCACTCCTTCCTAGGGTTCGTTAAACATACTCCGAAGGACTTATCCGAAGGATAAGATTATATCAACAAGCATATGTTATCCTCCTCAAGCTTGCGTAAAAATA
>JZKD02S1674983.1:222960-237984 GCA_000966675.3 Picea glauca
CTCACTTTATTGTGTAATTCCTTGATCATACACATAAGTTGACAGTTGAATATATTTTGCTATCTTCACTTTGGTTGGTTTGTGTTGTCTTGGTCTTGACATCACGAGAGCACCGGAGTGAAGCAGGAGCAACAGAGACCCTAGGAAGTGATACAAAGGTATGTTACTTGTTCCTCCCTATTAGTTAATTCAATGGTCATAACTTAGGGAAAGAGTCATGTCCTGTCCTATTTTGTTCTAGATCCAGGTGGATCTAGGGAGATCTGTTAGTGTCTGCACCTACTGATTAGTCCAATAACAGTGGTGAAGAAGGAGGAAAGGGTTATTTCATTGGGGTTCTAGAGGATGGCCAATATTTCTTAAGCTCCTTCGACATCTTTATCTATGACATTACATCTTCTCTAACATTTGATGACCATTTTTTCCATGGTTATGGAAGAGAATTTGGTTTCTTGTATCATCGTGATTGAGGATTTTTCCTCAAATATCAAGGTCTTTAAGCATATTTTCTTACTAGGGATTTTGAGGTCTCTTAAATTCCAAGAGATGTATTTCATTGGAAAGGTTGGGGGTGTTGTAACAGATATAAAAAAAAAAAAAAATTGACTGCACTACCCAAGGCTACGGTTCTTGCATATGGACCGACTGGTTCACGCATGAGAGGACAAGGCAGAAGCAAAGAAGTTAAGTGTAACTGTTGTTGCAAATGGCTTGCAAGCATGGGATTTGCTAGAAGACACAAGGAACCAGTTCGACCTGGTCTTGATGGAGGGGATGGCGCCTTGTCTCTCAGGCATTAACCTTCTAAGCAAGATCATGAGTCACCGAACCTACAAACACATTCCTATAATAATGATGTCCTCGCATGATTCTATGATTTTAATTTTCAAATGTCTGACTATGGGTGTTGTGGACTTCCTTATCAAACCTCTTAGGAAGAATGAACTAAAGAATATATGGAAGCATATTTGGAAGAGACACCAGAATTCAAGTGTCAATTGCTCTGGCAGTATCAGTAATAGCCAAACTCAAAAAGTTGTGAGGTTACAGAATGCAACTGACCGTGAGAACAATGATGACAGCAAGGAGGAAAGCATAATACAGTCCATGCTAGACAAGCCCAAAAGGCTGCAGGGTGTAACTGGTGCTGCTAACAGTACAGGTTGTAATGAGAAAAATGATAATGCTAGCAGTGATTCGAAAATCGTTGATGGCAGTGACAAAGGAATTGGTACACAAGCCAGGGATAAAGATTCTCAACCGAGAAGTGCATATGAGCTTGATCGATATCTTAATATGACATCCTCTACTCATATAATCAAGACAAAGGGTATTTGCAGTATGGGTGCTCACATTATCAACGGAGATGCCGTATTAGAACGCCATGTTGCAATGGGATCTTTGATTGTAGACATTGTCATAATAAAGCAAAGAATTCTGTCAATATCGATCCCGAACAGAGACATGATGTCCCTCGCCATAAAGTCCAAAGGGTCATTTGTTCACTTTGTGACATTGAGCAAGATGCTCAGCAAGTGTGTATTAACGGTAGGGTCTGCATGGGGAAGTACTTTTGCGAGACTTGCAGGCTTTGTGACGATGATATATCAAAACAACAATACCACTGTGATGGATGTGGTATATGTAGAACTGGGGGCAGCGATAATTTCTTCTACTGCTTTAAATGTGGTTGTTTCTATTCGATTACGTTGAAGGATTGTCATCCTTGTGTGGAAAGAGAGATGCACCATAACTGTCCTGTTTGTTTTGAGTTCGAGTCGATGAGGGAAATTAATGTACTACCTTGTGGGAACACTATTCATACGGATTGTTCGAAAGAGATGCAACAGCACCTACAGTGTGCTCCAAGTCAGTTTGTGATATGTCAAAGGTCTGGGAGAAAATTGACGAAGAGGTTGCAGTGACAGCAATGCCGGAATCCTACCAGAATAAGAAGATCTGATTTTTATGCAACGATTGTAATGCAACTTTAGAAGTCTCGTTTCACATTGTTACACAAAAGTGCCTAAACTGCAATTCGTATAACACCCGGCAGACCAGAGGATGCCACACAACAAACACTTGTCGACTGTAATTGTGTTGCCTTGAATGAAGTGAGGATGTCTACCTGAAGGTTCTGATGAAAAATAGTAAAAATTGTTGCAGATATGAAGACGACTTCGCAATGAGGATTTATTTTGCGTTGTATTCGGCCACAGCTGACAAAACTGGCAAAACACGTAAATTGGCAAATCCATTATTTCAATTCATGTTCTGCAATCTATGAATATATTCCCAGAGAATAATCAGGCAGCGACAAGAGCATTTCAAAGAGATGGCCTAGATGACAGGTGGATGGCCTAGATGCACCGACGAAGACAATTATGTGTTTGGGACGTGCATTGCTAAAGAATAGTCGAATTTTTGTTCTGGGCAGATAGATGCCATTCTCCAGAAAATAATCAGAAAGAAATTTGCAGACCGCACTGTAATCGTTGTTGCGTGCAGGATATCTGCTGCTACGGACACATTGCAATTCCATTTGGCCACGCACGCACTATTGATTATGGTTCTGAGAGATAAGGAAGACGAATATGAAGGATCTAGAAAAGCGCCACCAAATTGGTGCTGCTGCACCTCCCACCAACTCTATCAGAAGCTGCTCTCGGAGACCGGATCGATGCTCATTTCGCCAGCCGCTACAATTGGCTTTGCTTTCGACCACCTAAAACTAGCAGCTGAGCCACAGGCATCAGCTCTATTCTCGGGCATACAGTCAATTGAAGACCCCTCAGGATGTTTTCGAATTCACTGACATGTTTAATGGCCATATCTTTGTCAATGAGAAAGGCAGTCTATTCAAAGCCGTGGTTGAGTATTCTCCCTATCAATGTGTCCCTGATACATCTAAGAAAGATACATGAGCAGGCACAATATACAAAGATCCTAAGTACTTGGAGTTTCTCGAGATGTTATCAAAACCCACTGAAAATCTCCCAAGTGCAGAGATACAATTAGAAAGGAAAGAAGCTGAAAGAGCAGGCGCAGGGAAAGGTGAGGCCATTATCACCCCATGGATGGAGTATGTTCGACAGATACGGGCTGCAAAAAGTGGGTCTTCGAGACTAGCAATTTCAAACAGCAGTATCGAGAAAATGAGATATTGATTGAGAAGAATAGGAGAGATGCTGTTGAAGTAAAAGAGCGACATGTTAGCTATGATTCTAAAATTTCTCGTTTAAGCTGGAAAGAGAAGACTGCTGCTTTCAAAAGAGAGAGATGACATGCAGAAGTCCGAGTTTCTGAAAGCTTCGTCAAGGGGTTTGCTCTTGCTGTTATAGTTGAAATGCTTAGTAATCAGAAAGATATGTTAGATGATTCTGTTGAAACGTTATTGGAAAAACTGCTCCATGCGACGAAGGACCTTGTTGCAAAGGTCTCTAGTGAAGCAGATCGTTGTGCAACAATTGTGCTATCTCAATATGATCCCTATCGATGCCTCACGGTGGTAGTTCCTCTATTGGTCAGTGAAGATGAAAAAACTTTGGTGACTTGCATTGGCTGCCTGACTAAGCTTGTTGGGCGGTTTCCACCAGAAAAACTAATGGATCAGTTACCTTCATTTTTGCCTGCTCTATTTGATGCTTTTGGGAATCAAATTGCAGATCTCGGAAGACTGAATAGTACCCAGCTCCAGTGCAACGCAGCTTTATGAATCCAGCATACATGCTGAACATACTCCACTTGTCAAAATATCTAGCAACGGTCTAACGAGCCAGCAGCACATCTGTCATTTGCATAACCCAGAGAAGGCAAACCGGTTCAGATTCCTGTAATACCAAGAGTTTTATTGTTTCTGTTTAAAACAGTGATATATGTAACAGAGAAGAAGGGGGGGCGCATGAGCGCAGGACTGGGAGAAAAATCTCTGTCAAGAGAGATTTATTGTAATTGCTGAGTTATTGTGTAAGCCATTATTGGAGTAATAAAAAAGATGCTTATTTGCGACTGTGAGATTCATCACAGTCGATTTCTTTCAGCATGTTTTCTTCTCTTTTAGCTGTGTTAAAACTGTTTGTATTTCGTTTATGTGTTTCCTTACGCATAGCTGAAATTGTCTTTACCATCTCTGTATGTCTTCCTTAATCCATTATGACTGCATTACATTTTGTTTTCCTCTAACTGATGGGCTTCGTTACACTTTAGTACGACCACTACTATAACGAAAGGGTTTGGGTTTTCTGCAAATGTTTATTTCATTTCCTCTGCACCAGCTATCAGTTGTGTAAGACCAATCTGCATTTCCAGAACTCTGCATGTATCCTTTGCTACGTCGGCCTTTCCTTTTTCTTTCCCCTACCGCATCATGATTTATAAAAGCGCTGAAAGATAGACTTACTTTGCCTCACTTTCCGCAAGCTATTCGATCTCTGCTATTGTCTCTTTTTCTCAGTTTTCATTTGACTCCATGCCCAATGGACCTTTTCCCCTGGTTTAACACCCAAACTCCAAAAATCTAAGACCATCATCTACCCGTAAATCTGCCCACCTTTTTCATGCTACTTAAATTCCTATTGTGACATTGTTCGAGAGATCCCTCTTGGGTTGGAAGGGGCAGCTCCCAATCCAAAGTGGTTCGAGGTTGCCTCAGGATTGATTTGTTGCAGTCCATCTCAGTTCTGAGTGACAACAGGGGGTGGGTGGAGAATTTTTCCACCATTCTCTTTATACTTCCAAAATTTAAAAGGATTTCTCCCAGTTCTTGTAAGAGTTTCTTGTTGGAGGGCCTTCCTCTTTTTTTTTTCATCCTTGGGAGCCTTGATAATATCTTTTCTTAAATTGTTTTTTATTCCTAAAGAAATAGTTCTAGTGTTCTTACCTTTTTGGGTCGTTGTCCCATTCTCTTTTTTCCTTGATTTAATCAAGGCACTTTGCAGTAATCTTATTTGTTCATATGGCATTGAGTGTTCCTCTTTCCCTTCACATGCTACTACCATGCCTTGCATATCTAGCTCCTCTAGATCCATATTTTTTAGATCTTCCTACTTCACCTTTGGGGAGAGGGGATCATTGGATCATCTTGGTTTTGAGGTTGGGAGTCTAGTTTGCGGGGCGAGGGGGAGGGAACACTCGGGACTAAAAGGTCATGTTCCATCCCGTATTGGGAACTTTGTTGGGTTTCGACCGAGCGGTTTATTCTAGGGGAGTTTTTCTCTGGTAGGTTGGAAAGGGACTAAAAACTATTACTGATGCGGGGGCCTTTGGGGTTGGGCTAGGTGGGGACTTTCTTTTGGGCTTTACATTTGGCTTGAAATTTTTTGAAACATGCCTTGTCTTTCTTCGAGTGGGATGAGGGGGCCTCAGTTTCCTTATTCAGGAGACATTCCTAGAAAAGGTGTACATGAGCATGGAATGTTCGGAAACGAAAGGTAAGTGCTCATAATAAAGGGTCTAGAGCCAGTTGAAGTCTCTATATCTGAGGAAAATTGAGGCTTGTAGAGCTTTGGAAACATTGAGGTAGACACAGATCTAGGAGAAAGAGATATACTAGCCTTGGAGGGTGGCCTCTTCAATTCTGACAAAAGAACCAAGAGTGATCCCTATACCCTCTAGGATTTATGAGTGCCAATACTCTTGGGGGAGCAAGTACAATCTGATCCAAACTTGGGTTATGGTGAAATCCTCCTTTTTTGGGTCGAGGTTCTCTTTCCAGATCCTCATATAAAGGCCGACAGAGTTGAAGAAGTAGGGTCCTCCTTTGAAGACTCTTTCCCGGTCTTTCACTAAGTTGAAGATGGTCGTAAATAATCCTTTGAATCACAGCTTGAGGGTGATCTCTCCTTTGGGATTCCATATGGTTTTCATCCACCACATGAGGGCTTTATCATATGGCCAAAGGACCATAAATTTTCAAATGAGGGCATGGTCATGAATGTATTGAATGTCCTCCCCCAAGAGGGGCGACATGATTTCATACTACAGGATTTCCTTTGCCTATGGAATATAGGATCATTGGATTTTCTTGTCAGTTTTATGGGTCTGCAGGGTTTTTACTCGGATAGGATCCAGAATTGTTGGGGTTTCCTTAGTCCCTTTTGTTTGTTCTGTTTCCATTAGGTTGGGTGAACTTGAGGATTCAAGGTTGTGGGCAGGAGTCTAAGGTTGTCGGCTACTACCAGCCACAGTGTTTCGGTAGGAGGGGAGACTCCTCCTTTAGTGGGGGCAACCATTACTAGTTGGGGAGTTTAAAGTAAGGAACAATTGCAGAGACAAATCTTTCTCTCTAGGATAACTAACCAACTATTAAATTAGTTCAGACCCTCTTGAATACCATTACTTGTAGGACCATCCTATAATTTTAACGTACTTTGCATACTTTGAAGTCTTTCTCAATTTCATGGTTATATATGTTGTTTCTCCTCATATAACCATCTCTTACATTTGTTCTAAAATATATTTCTTTATGATAAAAACCATTCCAAGGGTAAAATAGCCAAATAAATAATTTTAGTACCTGATTATTTGATTCCATCTTGATGGGAGAGTCTTCCTCGTTCTTTCCTTGTGAGGAAGATTTGTCTTTTCTGGACATATTGATCTTCTTTCCTATTTTCTTAAAACTTCGTAGAATTCTTGATTATATCAATATAAATCTTGGTCCTTTCTTCACTTGATTGTTTTGAAGAGGTTGAGGATTATTCATTAGCATCCTTTTTCTTTTCAATGTACCCAAGACCAATCCTATCAAATGGTGATCTTTGATGATTTAGGATTTCATTCAAGGTTGTAGAAATATTTTTGAATTTGGTGTTGGTATGTGATTTTTCCAACTCCTTTCTTAGATAGAGTATTTTACATTCTAGACTACTGCAAGTATCTTCTTTTTCTTTTAGCTTGTCTCTTAGGAATTATTTAATTATCTTTGTCTTGATACTGAGAGGGGGGTGAATCAGTATCAAGTACAATTTAAAAACTTTTTCAACTTATACTTCAACCATTCAATTATATCCAATGAGCAATGAACAATAGTACAAGAGTTACACCAATACACCATCCACAATATATGAGAAATAATCAATAGCTATTGTTCAAGGGAAGTAATGACTTCTAAAGGTAGCTACACCTTTCAAATATAAAGGGAGGGATAAAAATCCAAGAGGAAGATACAATCCTGCAATATTAAGAGATGGTTGAACTCTCCATCATTTCCCCTTCCTTCCACCCAAGAATATATGAGAGATAATAAAACTTTACATTAAATCATCACCATCAACCAACCATCACATAGAACCTGATAATGCTTCCTGAGACTTCTTCAACTTCTACAATTATTCAATTATTGGAATACTCTGATCCTATAGATAATATTACTCAATGTATTCTCTAAAACTCCTCCAAGTTTCACTCCTTGAATCCTCCCCAAAAAGAAGTTATAGAGAAAATGGTAGACCTTATTCAATTTTGGTTTATTTAGGAGAGCGAACCTGTACAGAATGTCGCACACTCAATATTTAACATCATATTATGAAACCCACACAAAATAAACTACAACCCGTAATATTTCCAATGACATTGGTCTTGCTTCATTTGTATTCTCTATGAAGAAGTTATGATTTTTTTACCCGGAACACTTGTTTATGACTAGCTTCAGGACTAGTCAAAAAACCCTATCTTCCACAGAGTGTATCTCCAAAATTATAGCGAATAAGAGCTAAAAAATTTACCACGGGTACTTAGATATGTCTTCTAAATACCATATCAATTTCACAATATGAATCGTTCTAGAAAAAACTTTATAGCAAAAATGGTAATATGACCTATAAATAACATACCTTAGAACACATCACCAAAAGACTTCATCCTCCCTTGAAATTCGACCTTCTTTACTTCATATTTCCTCTAAAATTCAACTTGTGTATCAAATGAATGTATAATGATATGTATTTATACCATTTATGTCACCTCCTTTTAACATTAGGGATGACCTGACACTTTCTTATTTTGTAATTATTTTCTTTAATTATCTTCAGGGCCAACATGTACTTCCTTCTTCAATTCACTTTGTCATCTTCAAAACTTCATTTATCCTCAACCATGAAGATCCACATGATGTGGAACCTACCACCGAAAACAACATGATGTCTATTATCCATCCATGGGTGTTGTGTCTTCATTTTCACTGTCCTTCATGTCCAAATACCTTCATCAATCTTGTGGTCCAAAACCAATGACTAGGGTTGACATGAATGACGACAACCAATCTTCCAAAAATCTCCCCCTTTGTCATTGATGGAAACATGCATGCTCCCCCTATCATCATGATCCCAATTTCTCTCATCCTTTGACATCAATTGCAAAGGGTAGGGCTTCTCCCCCTGAGTTTAATGGAAAAAGGTAACTCTATTCTTTGGGGCTGCTCCCCCTGAACATCTGACACTCAATAATACTTCATCCTTATTTTTGGTCTTTGGGGATTTTTCTTCCTTGGAATCCTTTTGAGTGGCTTCTGTCTTCTCTCTCTTCTTCATGTCTAGGATGTATATGTTGTTCATTCTTCTTTTTGCAGTTGCAACCAATCTTCCTGAGTTATTCTCTCTGATTTTACATTTTTGGGAGTCAAATGTAAGAGTGTATCCTTGATCACATATTTTGTTGACACTGAGGATATTATGCTTCAGATATTCAACCAATAGGACTTTTCCTTCTTTTACATTTTCACTTCCAAGATTTATAGTTCCTTTTCCAAGTATTTTGGTAGACGATTCATCTCCAAATGCAACATTTCCACCCTTTTTCTTCAAGATGAAAAATTTTCTTTGATCTCTGGTCATGTGATGAGCACCCACTTTCTATGAACCATTCATATTCTTCTTTTCATTCTTTAGCAACCAATGTTATTCGACGTTTTTCATTCTGTGGAATTTCTTTCCTTTTCCATGTTGTAGTTGGTATACAGACATTTGGCATACGATTATCTTCCTTCATCTCTCTGCAATCTCGTTCTTTGTGACCAATATTATTTCACTTGTAACATACAATATTTTGATCCATTAATGGGTCAAACGGATTATAATTTCTATTGACAAGTCTATGAACATTTCCATATTTACTACTTTCACCATTCATGTATCTTGTGTAGTTATTCCTTTCATTTATTCTACAATTGATTGACTTCTGTCCAAAATTTCCACAAGTATAACAATGTCCAAGATAGAAATTTTGATACCTTGGAGTAAGTGATCTTCTTTGTGGTATGGTCCATCTAGGTTCATGATCTATTCTTCTGTATTTTTCTTCATAATGATTGCTTTGATACCTCATGGGAGAGGATCTTCTTGATGTCTCATTCCTTCTGAATTTTAGTCTTCTATCTTGTTGTTCAACTTGTTCTGAAGTGTTGGTTTCATCATTTTCATCTTCCTTCTCTAGTTTTGTTGTCTTCAAACTGTCATTGTATCCTAGTCCTGTCTTGTCGTTTGGAGATCTTTGATTTCTAAGGATCTCATCTAATTTTTCAGTGCTTTTTTCAAACTTCATCAACTTTTCTATTGTCAATAGTAGCTCCCCTTTTGTGTGATCCAATTCTTCTTTTAGTTTCTCATAATATTCTAATTGTTCCTTCAAGCTATCAATGGTCTTTTCAAGATTGTAATTATGTTCTTCACAACTACTCAATTTACCTTTCAGTATTATGTTTGTG
This sequence comes from Picea glauca, assembly GCA_000966675.3. NCBI lineage: Eukaryota > Viridiplantae > Streptophyta > Pinopsida > Pinales > Pinaceae > Picea > Picea glauca. Next base: position 232,661 of record JZKD02S1674983.1, read on the forward strand.
TTTCTAAGCTTGCTATTTTCAGTTTCAACATGCTTCAACTTTTCAATATTCTCATCTTCTTGTTTACTCTCTGCATTGTCTTTCTATCCCCAAAAGGAATCAAGGTTGGTTTCTTCATCTGAATCTTCTTCATAAATGATTTCTTCTTCTTTAGAATTCTTGTGATCATCATCCTGGGTTTCTTGGATTATGAAGAGGACTTCTCCTCCATCATTATCTTCTTCATCACTATCATCTGAGGATATGTCATCATCCTTGGAGTAGAAGCTTTTTTTATTGTTGAGACTTCTCTTTTTATAGTAGCATTTTTCAACAATATGTCCTATTCTACCACAGTTAAAGCATTTGAGAGGAGACTTACCTTTGTATCTTCCACTTCCCTTCTGGAACCTTCTTACTATTTTTTTTATTTCTTCATCAATGTCATTATCCTTTTCTTTTGTCTTGTTTATGGATTTAAAGTTTTCTTCATTGTTTGGCTGGTCACTTTCTATACTTGTTCTCATTTCATATGTTATAAGAGACCCATGTAATTCATCCATTGTCATTTTGGTCAAGTCCCTAGTTTCTTCAATGGTGGAGACCTTAGCATCATACTTCAAGAGAAGTGATCTCAACACTTTTTGTACAACCAAGGATTCATCGAGCTCTTCACCTAATCCTCTGATAGCATTAAATGTTGGACACACCGACTACACTGAGAGCGGGGGGTAAACAATGCAGGGCTCTTTTTCCCAAAACTCCTTAGTTAATAATCACCATTAACTCATTACTCATTGCTGTCATTTATAACCAGTTAAATGTAAACACATATCAGCAACATATATCAGCAATATATCATCAACAAGTCATCACCACAAGGAACACAAAGAACACAAGATGTATGTACAATTTTATTTTTATTACGGACTACAATCCTTAGGGTTTTTTAGCAACAACTAAATAAGGTAAAACTCTACAAGAGCACTAGCTCTATAATGAAAGACTCATCTTACATCATGTTGTTCCCGAGTCTGTACTTAAGGCTTAGAAGTACAGTGTCAAGGCATCTGAAAGTGGGTAAAATATGGAGAAGAGAGAAACGTCAACCTTCGGCAAGGGAAACTAGGGAAGATTTCTATGTTGGCATTGTATAGCTTCCAACTATTCCTGGGTAGTTATATCTTGTTCAATGGCTACCCATGAACGTTCAAGTTCGACCCGATTAGTAGCCGTTTTAAGAATTGTGTTGAAAAGGTTTAAGGCAATGTGCGTTTGGTTCGATAGTCCGGGTTCGATATTAGGCTGTTTTGGTACAGGGACAGTCATGGAGGAACAGTAAAGGTGGTAAAACATTCAGAGAGAGATTAAGTGTTGTCTCAATTTGGTCGTATAAAAGATAATTTACGGTTTTAGGAATAAAATAGAGATGCAAATCAAAGGCTCTTTCGCGTAACTGTATTATATTTTAGTAAAAGGTATGAGGTGGGAGAAAAACATTTAGCTATCTATAGTGTAAGGCTCCTGTCAGAGGGAAATCTCACGTATAAACAGAAGAGGAAAAATGTAAGGAAATAACCAATGTAGCAGAGAATATGTGTAGAATTCTGAAAATGTACACTGGTCTTACACCCACTGATAGATGGTACAGAGGAAAAATAGTAAACAATTACAGAAAACCAAAATTCACTCGCTATAGTAGTGGTCGTACTAAATTATAATGAAGCACATCAATTAAGAATATGAAATGAAATGAAATATGAGATACAAGGAAGCAAACTTGTAACACAGTCGTGACGGAATTGAGAATCTTCAGATATTCTTGTATTAACTCTCAAATGTGAAAAAATCTATTACAAATGACACAAAAAGGTCCAGCCTTGTTTTTTTCTTTCTGTGGTATATTTATACAATTTTACAAGTAAGATAGAATCTCAAAAGTCACAAAATTTCAGTTATGACAGGGAAGAGAGCAATCGCTCCATTTCCTCTTCTTTGTCTTCACTTGGTGTTGGACGTTTGTCCTCGCGCGAGCTCTGTATAGGCGACACACCTTTCAACCAGTTGAGATATTAGCCGTGACGGCTCTACTTGACAGCTGGCTTCAAAGAAGTAACATTCTCGAGCTAACTGTTGCAGCCTGTCTTCCATCTGTCCATCTATAATGTCGATGGCGCATAATTTCACGTTGGGTTTAATCATGCATTTATCTACTTGGACTATGTCCACCGTAGTCATCTGAGAAATATCAGTTGAATCTCTCTCTTCCTTTTCCTTCAGATCAAGCGAGATCTGTTCCACATTCATTTGAATCAACGTCTCGGCATTACCTCCGCTGTCAATACCTAGAAGATCGTTGTCTATAGAATTCAAGGCCTCCTCTAAGGAATCAGTTATCTTCTTGGCTTGCTTCTTGCCTTCGGCGATGTTATGCTCCCATTCCTTTAACAGAATGTTTCCTCTGGTTTGCTCTGGAATGGTGAACCTGGGAGTACCTGCCAAAACCCTGTTGTTCGTGGCTATCACAGCCTCCTGGAAGGAGACCCGAGCCACTCTGACATCCATTACTCTGGTAGATAGGTTCTCGAAAACCTGATTTACCAATAGACAGTTTTCCCTGATCATTTCTACCTTGGTGAGCAAATTTCGCTGCGTCGTAGAGAATCTCCTCTGAATCTTGATCGCCTGGGATTTGAACATCCCAATGTCTATCATTCTGTTCTCGGTGATATCCACCCTAGCCTACAGTCGTTCGATCACATCCCTCTGCTGGCTCGCTTGCATCCGACCATCCCAGACCACCAGTTGTGCTTTCTCGAGCTTAGTTTTGATCATCTCTATCTCATTCTTATTGGCCAACATGGACTGTTCTATCCCTACGCTCGCCTGGTCTTTAGCAGTTTATTTTGTTGTGGCCAATCTGGCTTCAAGGGTCATAATGAGGAGATTCTTTCTTTTAAGTTGGTATTTTAGGAGCCTGACTGAAAATTGATTCGCTGAGGCATATGCTCCTAGTGTCCCTACTATCTCAGTGGTGAATTGCTCATTTTTCTTGTCTTTTCCATCAGTGATGATTTTATATTTCTTGGCATTCGACTCTCCTTCTTGATAGAATTTCCTTTTCACTACTACCTTTCTCCTTTTATCGAAGAAAAACTCATTCGGAGGGAGTTCTTCTGCTCTTATGGGCCTCAATTCTTCATTGAATATCCATCCTACATCGATATTTCCCTGCGTCAACTGCAAGGGGGTGACTGATGTTATGGGTACCCCGATATGCTTCACAGATTTTCCTGGAGTAGCAACCGGACTCTGTTTCTTTGGTGGGTTAGGAGTCTTTATTTCTTCTTTTGGACTCTGCTTCTTCGGCGGGTCTGGAGTCTTTTCCTCTGCCTCCGGACTCTTCATTTGTTCCCCCTTGTCCTGGTGTTTTCCTTGGTCGGGATTCGCATCCTTAGAGCCTTCGGTGTCCTTTTTCTTTGTCTCAGAAGTACCTGGACCCTCACCTCGCAACACTACAGGGAGACAACTACGTCGATGTTCCTATAACTTCAGAACATTGGCTCTTTCCTCAGGTGCCAAGGATTGTATCCTGGCTAGAATCTCCTAATAGGACCTGGCTCCTCGAAAAATGTCATCCGAGGGTGAATTTTCATGCTCAAATCTCTTGAGCCTGCAATTTGTCAAATGGTTGCTCACGACCCTCTGCGGATCGTGCTTCTTGTATTCGATGGAGACCAAATTTAGGTCTTCCAGGGTTGCGGCCTCGGCTTTGGCATGCCCGAAATCTAATAAAGAATAAGAATTCAAACGAACAGGAAACGACAGCCATACCTTCTTCGAGTACCCTTTAAGTTCTTTCCTTACACCGCCAATTACCGTTTGTTGTGCAATCTCGTGACAAGCCAGCTTGTCGGGAATGAACAATGGCAATGCATGTGGGGGAACAGAAGCCCCGAAAACTTTGAGGTAGGAAAATTTAGCTTCTACATACCAGTCTGCGATGCTGCTCATATTTTTTACTATGTTGTCCAAGATCCAGGGTGGCGGGTGACCAAAAATGGTGACATGCAGGGGCACCATCACCCAGTTAAAAAATTCATACACAAAATTTTCTGCTTTGTTTTCCCATAATTTTGCATGATATACATGTATGAGTTCATCTTCGGCCAGAGTCCAACTCCAGATCATCAATGGAAATGGTGTCATAGAACAAATTGTGTCCATAATGTACGTGGACATGAAGAATGATGACGCCTTCCCATTCTCCTTCTGCTCCCGATACTCTGTGACCCGATTGGTCAAGCTATCTGAAAGCATCTTTTCCCAATTAAAGGAACAACCTTCTACGACTCGAAACATTAGAGGCACCCACGCAAGGAAAAAATGTGATGTGTCCTCTTTCCCATATAACCGGCATGTCATCATGGCCACATATTTATATTGTAGTTCTAACGAAGCGATTGAATAAATGTTGTGGGTATCAGCTCTGAACTTCACGGTGTTTGAAACCCAATCCTTTATCAAAATGGACATGGTTTTATCATACTGTACACATTCCTTCTCCTTGAATTATTCCAAGAACTCAGTGCCATATGTGTGGTCGGACATCGTGGGTAGCTTATACATGGTTTGCAGATGCTCTGGCCTGAAAGTCTCGATGGTGACTCTCTGCTCGTTCATGATAGTCCTGGTCGGTATGTCCACATGATCCAACACCCATCAGACCATGTCATAATATGGAAGCAACCGTGGCCTGGATGCTACTCTGTGCATTCTGGATTGGACGACTATTTTGTACTTGGTGGTTATATCTGTTATCACTCCAAGAAACCCTTTGTGGTTGCAGACCAAAGGTGCTTGGTAACTTGAGAAATTATAAATAATGAAAGTTTGGATCAATGGGATAACAGAAAGTAACTAATGAGAAGACAACTCACAATATAATCAAATGAAACAGTGCTCTCCAAGATTGGTTAAACAGTAAAATAGCTTTCAGTGGGTGAAGAAAAGATTGTTCATAAACCAGTACGAAGTAGGGTCTAATAAAAAACTAAGAAACTGATTATCATGTCATGAGACAAACAATGGGATGACATCCATTCAAGACTTGACAACAATATAACAGTGTAGAAGAAATGTGGAAAACTGACACCAAAATGGAAAGGAACATGTGATCTGTATTAGAAAATGAGAGTCTTAGTACAATAGCCCAATGTGTATCCAGGAATCAACCCCTAGAACTCCAAATGTCTTTGGCTTTATAGCCTCTTACAATCAGTTTCAGATCCTAAAAATATGGATCTGTTTTGCTAAAAATAGTAAAGAAAACCAATTTACAAAAA
>JZKD02S1674983.1:244885-260865 GCA_000966675.3 Picea glauca
AAACCCAAATCTAAAATTTTGCAGCTAAAAGACTCAACAATGAATTGAGGAAACCATCAATAGCTATGCTATCCACCGTAAAACTCAACCAAAATGATGGTGCTATTTTGGGAGTTAACAATATCATCTCTTTCGTTGTCGTCGGAGTCGTCGGAATAATCCACCAATTTTGATGGCAGAATATCTGAAACATATGACTAGTTAGGGACCGAGTTGATACTTCGGGGTGAAGTATCGGAGACATTGTCTGAGCCTTGTCCCGAAACCTCAACATTCTCCTTTGCTGCTTTCCACGGAGCCATGGCTGAAGCTTGCATTTTAGCTCTTCTGTGGTAGAATTGCGTATACATACAGAAGTCAGTTTACTCAGATATAATGTTCTCTGCGTGCTATGAAAATGCATTTTCTATAATGAAACAGAGCTCTTACATATACTCAAAAAACTCGGTACCTTTCAGAATAAGTCTGTCAAATCACATTTGGAAATAAATTCTTCCATAAAAATCCGATCTTATATTCATCGATTTACCCTATTTCCTCATTAATGTCATAAATTTTGGCGGTTTTAAAATCTCAATTGGCATATGGAGGAAAAAGCTACCTCGTAAATCGTGAAGACATCAAGGCTTGGGATACTCCTTGATTTCTCTTAATTAATCCGGTTTTACCGCTATTAACAAAGTTTCGGTACTCATTAGATCGGGGATTTTACTTAAACATTTTGAGTCTCTAACACCCGAGACTGCAAAGATCGATCTTGGTCAATTAAAGGTAATCGCGATTTGGGGCTTGATTAATTTTATAATTATTATATTCTCCATATCGCGACTCGGAGCTTCGAAGACAAGTTTCTTGGAGATTTACATGCCGAGTTGCGAAACCACGAGATCGCGATAACATGACTTAAGTAAAGGGAAGATAATCTTGGATTAAATGATTAATTAATCATGTTATAACCGTATCGTGATTTCGTGATTCGGGGTTTAGACAGTGTAACTTTTGAAAAATACAACGCCGAGTGGCGAAACGCCGAGAGAATGTTTTTACCACAGTTAGCTTTTGCCTTTAATCCCTGACATGATTTACTCAAATAAGGACCTCGCACTCTCGGCTATCAGGGCTATGACAATAAATTTTTGGGTTTGGCGAACGCCGAGGCGCGAAACCCCGACGATGTCTAATCATGAGTTAAGGAAAACTTATCCCTTGGTACTATCTTGAGTGAAAATTTAAAATGACTTCATTAATTTGTGACTCGGGACGTGTGAATTACATGAGTTATAGTATCCGACTTTCGAGATCCCGAAGTAGAACAAAAAGAGGAAACATTTTTACGAAAGGTAGGACTTGTTTCGAGAGTAGAATAATCATCGTTGCTCGCGTGACAAAGTTTCATAGGTCTCGATATCTCAGAGGGAAAAAGACAACCATATTTAGATTTCAAGCATCAAACTAAAAATTGTGACAGGCTAAAAAAAACAAGGGCGGCTCCAACATAGGCTCCAACTAGGGATCCTGCCTTCCTGTGAGGCGGGAAAAATAGTAGACCATGTGCCAATATTGGGTAAATGGAGTCAAAAACTCAATCAGGCGAAAAGGTTGCCGAGAAAAGAGGATCGAAGGGGGAAAAAGACTCCGTTCTTTACCTTGAATTTTTTTTTCAAAATCAAATATTCTTTTTAAACATAGTTGTAGTCCCTTTCACAATTTTCCCTTTCCCACTACTAAATTTAGGTATGTTTTAAGACAATCGAAACATTCCTAGGAGACTCAATAGATCTTACGGTTCTCATCTTGCATCAAAAGAACAAGATTATATGTTTTTAATTGGGAAGTCCCATCTGAATTTGGGATGTGGATCAGGTTTTTAAAAAGCATTGGTTACCAAAGTAGAGTGATATTTATGTATAACATCCTTATAGATATCTCAGAAATTGCTTCACTACCAACGAGCCTGTTCAGTACCCCGGTGAAGTTATCTGGCCCTTTTTACTGAATTTCCTTTCACCACTTCGAAATATATTTATGCATTTAAATGCTGAGACGAGGGCAATCATTTCTGAATTTCCTTTCATCGTCTCTTGGACTAGGTGGGGGCAATCATTTCTGAATTTCCTTTCACCACCCGTCTTATAATTTACTTTTTAGAGCACGAAGATGGGGGCAATCAGTTTGTATCAGGGCTGATATCTATGTAATATTTTGTGTTACAGGTCTGTCAACTTACTTTGATTACTCGGTACCAACCTTCTCTTGACCTTCACAACATCTTCGTTCTTAGGGAAAAAAAGGAAAATAACTTTTTAAGGGCATCCTATTTGAGCAAGCTTTAATCCTCCGATGCCGTTGAAAAACCTAGGAAAGTTAGGATCACTCTAGACGTTCCTTCGCTTAGCAGGGGATCGAGTAGTTGTGAAGACCCGCTTTCTTTCCACAATATGTTTTGAAACTCACGAGGTTGAAACGAAAAACTTTTATCCCTTCGTAATGAAACGGAAAGATGGTGACTTGTTAAAAGTTAAACCCGAAGATAGAAAGGATGCCAGGTAGCAACTTACTGACTGAAAATACATAGGTCAAACAATTTGAGACTGACTCTTGTAGAGATTTTCGAGGATAATTCACTTTGACTAACTGTTTTTAGATTGAGCGAATTGTTCAAATTGTTTTAATTTTTTCAAAGATTATCAAACCAGGAAACAACTCTGTTATCTGTCAGTTCAGCTGATATTGCAGTTTGAATTGGCGTTACCTCGGTTTTATTTAACATTCCTTTATAACATGTCTTTTGAGAAATCTCATCTTTATCTTTTCATTTTACTTTCTTTGCGCAATATGAAATTACTTTAGGTATCACCTGTTTATGTCGATTTATTTCCGACACCGACTTTTAGTTTACTCCTCCTGCTTGTTTTCGTATGCAGCTGGAATCCTACAAAAGACAAATATGAATATTATCCGAAATGTGTCGAAAAATTATGAACAAAAGAAAAACAAAAATCAAAAAGCAATGTTTAAATGAAAATACATATATGTACACAAACTATATATAAATAAATTTATATATATATTTATTTTAATCTGGCGACTGTTACGTCATGTAATGCTTTAGATACCGCCCATTGACAGGGGCGTTGAGGACTTCTCTGTCAATATTTTCCAGTAGGAAAGAATTTTTTCCTTCTAGAGCCGAGACCCTGAATGGTCCATACCAGAGGTGGTCAAATTTACCATGCTTCGCGGCTTCTTCCTTTCTTGCATCCCATCTTAGCACTAAATCACCTGGGAGGAATTCCCTGTCCTTTGCCTTGCGGTCGAACAATGCTTTCATATCATCTTGGTACTTCTGCATCTTTTCATCAACTTCAACTCTATGTTGTTGAACCTTAATTAGCTGATTAATTCTCCTGGTTACAGGATTGGGTTCTTCATTTTGATCCTGCCATAACTTCATCACTGGTAGCACTAGGTTTATAGGTAGAACAACATCTGTCCCATAGACCATTTGAAACAACGAAATGCCGATAGACCTTTTAGTGTTGATGCGGTTTGCCCATAATGCGTATTTTAAGTGTACATGCCAAGACCTTTTATTTTCATCCAATACTTTCTTGATTATGTTTACCAGGCTCTTGTTAGATGATTTGGCCAATCCATTCCCCTGGGGGTAATATGTTGTGGAATGGCCAAGAATGATGTTATATCTCTGACATAAACTGATCATAGCCATAGATTTAAATGCCTGGGCATTGTCAGTAACTATCTTTCAGGGACAACCTAATCTTGACAAAATATTATCTTCCAAGAAATCGATTACCACCGAGTCTGTTGCCCTTTTGGTTGGAATGGCTTCCACCCACTTAGTAAAATAATCTGTAGCTGTTAAGATTCACTTATGTTGAGCACTGGAATGGGGATTAATTTCGCCTATGAAGTCTAGACCCCATTGCTGAAATTGGGCTTCAGCTTTGACTAGAACTAGAGGTAGTGCCAAGAGCTTTTGTTTACCTGCGAATAGTTGACAAGGGTTGCAAGCATGCACTTTGGCGTTGACGTCCAAAAAGAGTTTCGGCTAGTAGTACCCATCTCTCAAGATCTTATAGGCTGTAGCTCTCCACGCGTGATGCCCCCCATAGAATCCCTCATGAAATTCATCTATAACCGTTGAGTTTCCAATTCGACTAAACAGACTAACAAGAAACCAAGTGGATCCTTCCAATATAGCTAACCTTCGGTGATACAATATTTCACTGCATGGAGTTTTAAAGTTCTAGATTTGGACGGTGATAGTTCATTTGGGAATTTTAGAGTTAGTAGGTATGACGCTATGTCTCTGTACCAACCCGATGATAAGAACTTCTCTTCGATCTTGTTTGGACTTGTTTCTTCATCCAGCTCGTTTAGGTCTGTGTCTGCATCGCCTTCCTACAAGCAATTGATATCAAGGGCTCAGAAATTTGACTCAGCTAAGAGTTTGGCTAGGCCTTGCCCTTTCATCAATTTGGTCGGTTTAACTTCCAGATCGAATTCCTGGATTTTAGCGAGCCATTGCCCTCTTTTTCCGTCACTGTCTGGCTGTACCAATATATCTTTCACAGAACTAGTAGGCACATACGCGATTATCTTTGAATATAGTACATAAGTTCTGAATACCTTTAGTTCTTTTACCATTTCATACGCCTACTTTTCTATTATTTCATACTTCAATTCTGCGTCTCTAAGGCTCTTGCTAAAAAATGTGATCAGTTGTTCGAATCCTTCTTCATTCTTTTGTAGGAGCACTGCGGCGATAGTATGTTCCGAGGAAAACGAGAAGATGAGAAAATCTTTCAGATAGTCTGGGCTTGCTAACACAGGTGCCTCGCTTATGAATTTTTTAATATGTGTGAACGATGCTCTAGCCTCGGTTGTCCAATTTACTCTGTTGTCTTTCTTCAACATCCCTGTGATCAATTTGACAATCTCAGCGAAATTGGGGATAAACCTTCGTAAAAAAATTATTCTTCCTAAGAAAGATTGAATCTCTTTTATATTTCTGGGAATATTTATAGTATCTATTGCTTCAATCCTCTTAGGATCAATCCTAATTCCATCCCTAGATATGATATGGCCCAAAATCTTACCTTCCCGCATAGCGAAATGTGATTTCTTTGGGTTCAAAGATAGACCAAACCTGCGGCATTTTTCGAAGGTCTGTTTCAGATGGATCAAGTGTTCGTCATCAATTTTAGAGAAAACCGTCAAATCATCGAGGTAAATGACTATGAACTTGTCCCTTTCTCCTATGAAAGCGATGTCCATAGTGCGCTGGAATGTAGCCCCTGCATTCCTCAAACCAAAAGGCATTTTGTCATACATAAAAGTACCCCATGGTGTGGTGAAAGCAGTTTTTTCCCTGTCTTGTTCATTCATAGCGATTTGATTATAACCAGAGAACCCATCTATCATAGACATTCGGTTAGCTCCAACAACCTTTTCTAACACATGGTCCATTTTGGGTAGCGGATAATTGTCCTTGAGAGACAACTTATTTAAGTTTCGGAAATCCACACACAGCCTAATTTCCCCACTCTTTTTCCTGACCGGGACTAGGTTTGCTACCCAGTCCGAGTATCTCAGAGGTACGATTATTTTCACGTCTAAAAGTTTTTTAACTTCTTTTTCGATCACAGGTAACAGAATGGGGTTAATTTGCCTAAGATTTTGCCTAAATGGTTTGACCCCAGGTTTCAAAGGTATCTTGTGATCGATTATGGAAGTGTCATACGTTCTTAACTCATCATAGGACCAAGCGAAAACATCCTTATATTGTCTGAGTAGGTTTTTATACTTATCTTTCACTTCAGGAGGGAGGAACTTGGATATTTTTACCACCCTGGATTCTTTTTCAGTTCCTATATCACAGTCCTCCACTTCTTCTAGTTGGGGCTGCAAAGTGGATTTTACAGGTACATCATTCTGATCAAAAATTATTTCTAAAGGAATCAATCCTTTCGGAATCTGGTTGTTTTTAAGGACCAGCATGCGATGATCCGCAATTTTCCCTCGGAAGGTTTCAGGGTCTTCCCCTTCTTGCATGATCCACATCGAGTCATTTTGATTTTCTTGGTCAGCATGAGTTTCGGAGAATTCACCCACTGCTGCAAGGAATTTCTTAATTTGTTCGTCATCCTCAAAGACCTGCCAGTGTCATATATTGTCTGGTATAGAGGGTTTGTATCTGATTTCAATGTGATATTTCAATTTGAAAGTGTGTGGGGAGAGAAGGTTGAAGCTGCTTTTGCCAATGCATCAGCATGTAGGTTCTCTGCGCGAGGGATAAAATGGACCTTTAGGGATGAGAAAAAATTTTCCATGAGATTCCAAGCACAATTTCTGTAAGTTCTTAATATGGGATGCTTGGCTAGGTACTGTCGGTTTATTTGTTTGACTATTAACTCTGCATCACCATATACCTCCAGGTTATTTATATTTAGCTTCTTGGCAGCTTCTAATCCTAAGATCAACTCTTCATATTCGCATACGTTTTTAGTGTAATCTATGTCCCACTGCAGTCGATAAGAGAAAGGAACAATGAACTTACCTTCGAGAGCTACTAAAATCACTCCAACACCTGCTCCCTCAGAAGATAAAGCACCGTCAAAATACATTTTCCAGACACCAGTATTATACAGATCTTCTGTCATGTGACTTGACTCCTCTCGCTCCATATCAATTTCCTTCGGACAACCATCCAAACCATCATCAAAAGACAAGATGCAATTTCCCAGATCTTGGTCTGCAATGTAGATAGGGAAATTGTTAGGGTTTTGAGGGTCACTCACTATATATGCTAATCGCGTTTCTCTGTACAGTCAAGTGAACTGACCACCGAACACCGGGATTGTGGCATACGTCATTTCCAACTGAAGAGAACCCCCCAACTTGGCTCCCCATGACCTAGATAACAGCAAGCCATACTTAGGGGGAATATCTGCGATAACCACATCCATCAGGATACTCTTAACCGGGACCTGCACCAGGGTAACTACCAGATCCTTTATCATCCCCATACACTTAACCCTTATGGAATCAAAAGAGTATAGATCTCCATAAGATCTGGTGATCTGGAGACCCAGCTTGTCCATAATAATATTGGGCATAACGTTATGGGAGGCTCCGGAGTCTAACATGCAATTGTGTAGCAGTTGATCATACACATTCAGAGTGATATAAAAGGGAGCAATGGTGTCTTTGGCCCCTTCAAAATGGGGACCAAAGGTGATTTTAGGTTTGTCATATTCCAGGTTTAAAACATCCGACTGGCTTTCTAGCTCAGAGACGCCCATTGCTTTGGTAATCTGCTTCCGATAAACAGGATTTTTTGCTAATTCTACCAAAGGGATGGGTATATTAATTTTATTTATCTCATATTCAAAACTGAAAGCTCCGCTCACCCTGTCTATTTCTTTGGTTGAGACTTCCGAATCCTTTCTCTCTAACTTATTTGTCTAGACCACTTTATCACTCATGGTCCTGGTTGAAGACGTAACTTTATTTGCCGGTTTGGTTCCTTGTGCTTGAGTTTCAACTTTTTCCACTTCGGACTCTTGTGTGCTTACCATTTTCGTTTTGTTGTTGGGTAATAAGGTCTCTTCCGAAGGAGGCTCATAAGCTTGACCTCTTTGAAGTATTTTCTTGGGTTGAGTAGTTGAGGTAGGCTTACTCTTAGATCTTAGGTTGTACTTTGGTTGAAACTCAACCATTATCATCTCGGTTTCTGGTTGAGATTCATAGAGATCAGTGTGATCACCTTCTTCACCCTTATTCGACAGTTGTTGCGTGTTTAGAGATTTTTCATAGTCTTCTCAAGTTAGATATGGTTGAGTGCAGTCATCACCGAAGTTCGTGACATCATTATCCAAATCTCTGAAGTCTTGAAAATCGTTTGCTCCTATAAAATTTTCATTCTTTAAGGGAGCTTGTATTTTTTGATCTTCATTTTTTATTTGTCTTTGTTGGTTCGGGGGGTTTGGGTTCCTCTTGAAATCATTTTTTGGGTAAGAGTCAGCCTTGGCCTGTTCGAGTTCCATTCTGGATATTTTATTTGACAGTTCTTTAATCACTCTGGCCATATTGTCCACCCTATCATCTGCGGATCTATTGGACCCTGAAGGACCTACTTGTTCTCTAAAGCATTTGATCTCTAGGTTTCTAGTTTCTAATTTAGCTTTAAGCTTACCTGAAGCCATCATATTAGACTCTATTTCTACCGCATCGTCCTGCATTCGGTTCAGGGTGGCTCCCCTTATTTCTCACAAAAGGAGTGCAAAATCCAGCTCGAAAGCTCCAACGAAAGTCACTTTGGCCGTGGGTTGGGACGGTTTAACCTCAGCTAGGATTTTATTGTACAGTTTTTTGAATCTCTGAATAAATTCCATGACTTTTTCTGAGTTCTTTTTCCTCAAAGACCCAAATTAGGTTAAATAATAGAGATGGTCTTTTCTCTCACCCCATTGTCTGCGGAAAGCATCTTCCAAAGTGTCATAAGACAAGATAGAAGCTGCGGGTAGGCTCCGAAACCAAGTTTGGACCTGACCTTCAAAGGTTTGGACAAGGAGTCTTGAATATACGTCCTCATGCTCGATACCTAGAATGTCAGTGAATTGATCAAAGAAATTAATATGTTCTGCCATGGTTAGATCCCCTTCCCCAGTGAATTTTGGTAGATTTTTTATGTAATTTTCGGGAAGGTCATGTAGAGGGACAAGTAATACTAAGGGAGCATATCTGGCTGCAACTTTCGCAAAAAATCTGGGAGGGGGGGCAGGCCCTTGGCCTCCAGCTCCTCCTAGAAGGGCTCCTCCCCCTCCTCCTCCGATAAACCCTCCACCTCCTCCTACAAACCCTCCACCTCCTCCTTCGGCGACTGCCATCGTTGTTTGTGGGAAATTATAAAGAGAGTTTTGGAAAATTAAAAGTGACTCTTTGTTTTCTTCGCGAAGACGTAAATCCGACGAGGAAAGATAAGGAACACGATGACTCGGTTCCTCGGACTTGCAAGAGATGAAATCAGGAGAACCGATGGGTGTGGAAACTGAGTGTGTAACACACTCTTCAAAATTTGGTGAAGTTGGGAAATTTAACTGAAGGAAATCTGGTATGTCAACTGTCGACAAACTTTCAAGAGGGCCCTTTCCCGTGTGTACTAACGGGATTGTCGGACAAATCTCACTCCTAATTTCGAAGCAGATGGGTGTTGAAACTTTAGTATCAAAGAGAGGGCTCAACGAAGTTGAGGGCTCGGAAAAAATTTTAGTCTTCAGCGGTGGGGTTTTAAGTTTGTAAACTGCAACGGTTGGCTTGAGAGAGCCTCTCGCTTTTAGAATCTTTTAGAGATCGGTAATGGGCGTAATCTGCTTACCATCCGGGTTTTGTCTGGTATTCCTTCGACCGGATGCCAGTTTATTATTTGTGGAGTCACCAAGTGAAATATTTAGAAATCCTTAAAAGGTGTGTACTCTTTGTTCACTATCAAAGGGTAACACTTTCAACGAAAAACAAATGTCGTTTTCCCAGGGAAAAAGATTTTGTAACTTCGGTCCCAGGCAACGGCGCCAAAAATATGTTCCTGAGTCTGTACTTAAGGATTAGAAGTACAGTGTCAAGGAATCCGAAAGTGGGTAAAATATGGAGAAGAGAGAAACGTCAACCTTTGGCAAGGGAAACTCGGGAAGATTTCTACGTTGGCGTTGTATAGCTTCCAACTGTTCTTGGGTAGTTATATCTTGTTCAATGGTTGCCCATGAATGTTCAAGTTTGACCTGGTTAGTAGCCATTTTAAGAATTGTGTCGAAAAGGTTTAAGGCAATGTGCATTTGGTTCAATAGTCCGGGTTCGATATTAGGTTGTGTTGGTACAGGCACAATCATGGAGGAACAATAAAGGTGGTAAAAACTTCAGAGAGAGATTAAGTACTGTCTCAATTTGGTCGTATAAAAGAGAATTTACGGTTTTAGGAATAAAATAGGGATGCAAATCAAAGGCTCTTTCCCGTAACTGTATTATATTTTAGTAAAAGGTATGAGGTGGGAGAAAAACATTTAGCTATCTATAGTGTAAGGCTCCTATCAGAGGGAAATATCACGTATAAACAGAAGAGGAAAAATGTAAGGAAATAACCAATGTAGCAGAGAATATGTGTAGAATTCTGAAAATGTAGACTGGTCTTACACCCGCTAATAGCTGGTACAGAGGAAAAACAGTAAACAATTACAGAAAACCAAAATTCATTCACTATAGTAGTGGTCGTACTAAATTATAACGAAGCACATCAATTAAGAATATGAAATGAAATGAAATATGAGATACAAGGAAGCAAACTTGTAACACAGTCGTGACAGAATTGAGAATCTTTAAATCTTCTTGTATTAACTCTCAAATGTGAAAACTCTGTTACAAATGACACAAAAAGGTCCAGCCTTGTTTTTTTTCTTTCTGTGGTATATTTATACAATTTTACAAGTAAGATAGAATCTCAAAAGTCACAAAATTTCGGTTATGACAGGGAGGAGAGAAATCGCTCCATTTCCTCTTCTCTCTCTTCACTTGGTGCCAGACGTTTGTCCTCACGCGAGCTTTGTATAGGCAACACACCTTTCAACCAGTTGAGATATTAGCCGCGACGGCTCTGCTTGATAGCTGGCTTCAAAGAAGTAACATTCTCGGGCTAACTATTGCAGCCTGTCTTCCATCTATCCATCTATAATGTTGATGGCGCATAATTGTGCATTGGGTTTAATCATGCATTTATCTACTTGGACTATGTCCACCGTAGTTATCTGAGAAATATCAGTTGAATCTCTCTCTTCCTTTTCCTTTAGATCAAGCGAGATCCATTCCACATTCATTTGCATCAACGTCTCGGCATTACCTCCGCTGTCAATACCTAGCAGATCGTCGTCTATAGAATTAAAGGCCTCCTCTAAGGAATCGGTTATCTTCTTGGCTTGCTGCTTGCCTTCGGCGATGTTATGCTCCCATTCCTTTAACAGAATGTTTCCTCTAGTTTGCTCTGGAATGGTGAACCTGGGAGTACCTGCTGAAACCCTATTGTTAGTGGCTATCACAGCCTCCTGGAAGGAGACCCGAGCTGCTCTGGAATCCCTTTCTCTGGCAGATAGGTTCTCGGAAACCTGATTTACCAACAGACAGTTGTCCCTGATCGTTTCTACCTTGGTGAGCAAATTTCGTTGCGCCGCAGAGACTCTGCTCCGAATCTCGATCGCCTGGGATTTGAACATCCCGATGTCTATCATTATGTTCTCGGTGATCTCCACCCTAGCCTGCAGCCGTTCGATCACATCCCTCTGCTGGCTCGCTTGCATCTGACCATCCCAGACCACCAGTTGTGCTTGCTCAAGCTTAGTTTTGAGCATCTCTATCTCTTTCTTATCGGCCAACCTGGCCTGCTCTATCCCTACGCTCACCTGGTCTTTAGCATTTTCTGTTGTTGTGGCCAATCTGGCTTCAAGGGTCCTAATGAGGTGATTCTTTCTTTTAAGTTGGTTTTTTAGGAGCCCGACTGAAAATTGATTCGCCGAGGCATATGCTCCTAGTGTCCCTGCTATCTTAGTGGCGAATTGCTCATTTTTCTTGTCTTTTCCATCAATTATGACTTTATATTTCTTGGCAGTCGACTCTCCTTCTTGATAGAATTCCCTTTTCACTACTGCCTTTCTCTTTTTATCGAAGAAAATCTCATTCGGAGGGAGTCCTTATGCTCTTATGGGCCTCAATTCTTCATTGAATATCCATCCCGCATCGATATTTCCCTGCGTCGACTGCAAGGGGGTGACTAATGTGATGGGTTCCCCGATCTGCTTTGCAGATTTTCCCAGAGTAGAAACCAGACTCTATTTCTTTGGCGGGTCGGGAGTCTTTATTTATGCTTCTAGACTATGCTTCTTTGGTGGGTCCAAAGTATTTTCCTCCACCTCTAGACTCTTCATTTGTTCCCCCTCGTCCTGTTGTTTTCCTTGGTCGGGAGTCGCATCCTTAGAGCCTTTGGCATCCTTCTTCTTTGTCTCTGAAGTACTTGGACCCTCACCTTGCAACACTGCGGGGAGACAGCTATGTCGATGTTCCTGGAACTTCATAACATTGACTCTTTCCTCGGGTGCCAAGGATTGTATCCTGGCTAGAATCTCCTCATAGGACCTGGCTCCTCGGAAAATGTCATCCGAGGGTGAATTTTCATGCTCAAATATTTTGAGCACATAATTTGCCAAATGGTTGCTCACGACCCTCTGCGGATCGTGCTTCTTATATTCGATGGAGACCAAATTTAGTTCTTCCAGGGCTACGGCCTCGGCTTTGGCATGCCCGAAATATAATAAAGAATAAGAATTCAAACGAACAGGAAACGACGGCCATACCTTCTTTGATTACCCTTTAAGTTCTTTGCTTACACCGCCAATTACCGTTTGTCGGGCAATCTCGCGACAAGCCAGCTTGTCGGGAATGAAAAATGGCAGCACATGTGGGGGAACAGAAGCCCCAAAAACTCTGAGGTAGGAAAATTCAGCTTCTACATACCAGTCTGTGATGCTGCTCAGATTTGTTACTATGTTGTCCGAGATCCGGGGTGGCGGGTGACCAAAAATGGAGACATGCAGGGGCACCATCACCCAGTTAAAAATTTCATACGCAAAATTTTCTGCTTTGTTTTCCCATAATTTTGCATGATATACATGTATGGGTTCATCTTCGACCGGATTCCAACTCCACCTCATTAATGGAAATGGTGTCATAGAAAAAATTTCATCCATAATGTACGTGGACATGAAGAATGACGACGCCTTCCCATTCTCCTTCTACTCCCAATACTCTGTGACCCGATTGGTCATGCTATCCAAAAGCATATTTTCCCAATTAAAGGAACAACCTTCTACGACCCGAAACATTAGAGGCACCCACGCAAGGAAAAAAAGGGATGTGTCATCTTTCCCATATAACCGACATGTCATCATGGCCACATATTTATACTGCGATTCTAACGAAGCGATTGAATAAATGTCGTGGGTATCATCTCTGAACTTTGCGGTGTTTGAAACCCAATCCTTTATCAAACTAGACATGGTTTTAACATACTGTACGCATTCCTTCTCCTTGAATTCTTCCAAGAACTCAGTGCCATATGTGTGGTCGAACATCATGGGTAGCTTATACATGGTTTGCAGATGCTCTGGCTTGAAAGTACCGATGGTGACTCTCTACTCGTTCATGATAGTCCTGGTCGGTATATCCACATGATCCAACGCCCATCGGACCATGTCATAATATGGAAGCAACCGTGGCCTGGATACTACTCTGTGCATTCCGGATTGGACAACTATTTTGTACTTGGTGGTTATATCATCTCTTTCGTTGTCGTCGGAGTCGTCGGAATAATCCACCAATTTTGATTGTAGAATATCTTAAACATATGACCAGTTAGGGACCGATTTGATACTTCGGGGCGAAGTATCAGAGACATTGTCTGAGCCTTGTCCCGAAACCTCAACATTCGCCTTTGCTGCTTTGTGCGGAGCCATGGCTGAAGCTTTCATTTTAGCTCTTCTGCGATAGAACTGCGTATACATACAGAAGTCAGTTTACTCAGATATAATGTGCTCTGTGTGCTATGAAAATGCATTTGCTATAATGAAACACATCTCTTACATATACTCAAAAATCTCGGTACCTTTCAGAATAAGTCTGTCAAATCACATTTGGAAATAAATTCTGCCATAAAAATCCGATCTTATATTCATCGATTTACCCTATTTCCTCAGTAATGTCATAAATTTTGGTGGTTTTAAAATCTCAGTTGGCGCATGGAGGAAAAATCTACCTCGTAAATCGTGTAGACATTAAGGCGTGGGATACTCCTTGATTTCTCTTAATTAATCTTGTTTTACCGTTGTTAACAAAGTTTCGGTACTCGTTATATCGGGGATTTACTTAAACATTTTGAGTCTCTAACACCCGAGACTGCGAAGATTGATCTTGGTCAATTAAAGGTAATCGCGATTTGGGGCTTGATTAATTTTATAATTATTATATTATCCATATTGTGACTCGGAGCTTCGAAGACGAGTTTCTTGGAGATTTACATGCCGAGCTGCGAAACCGAGAGATCGCGATAATATGACTTAAGTAAAGGGAAGATAATATTGGATTAAATGATTAATTTATCACGTTATAACCGTATTGTGATTTCGCGAGTTGGGGTTTAGACGGTGTAAATTTTGAAAAATATAACGTCGAGTGGTGAAATGCCGAGATAAATTTTTTACCACGGTTAGCTTTTGCCTTTAATCCCTTACATGAGTTACTCAAGTAAGGAACTCGTGCTCTCGGCTATCGGGGCTGTGACAATAAATTTTTGGGTTTGGCAAACGTCGAGGCGCGAAACCCCAACGACGTCTAATCATGAGTTAAGGAAAACTTATCCCTTGTCACTGTCTTGAGTGAAAATTTAAAACGACTTCACTGTTTCGTGACTCGGGACGTGTGAATTACATGAGTTATAGTATCCAACCTGTGAGATCCCAAAGCAGAACAAAAAGAGGAAACATTTTTACGAAAGGTAGGACTTGTTTCGAGAGTAGAATAATCATCATTGCTCGCGTGACAAAGTTTCAGAGGTCTCGATATCTCAAAGGGAAAAAGACAACCATATTTAGATTTCAAGCATCAAACTGAAAATTGTGACAGGCTAAAAAAAACAAGGGTGGCTCCAACACATCCTCAGCACCATCTGAGATGAGGCAACAATCCTCAACATATATCAATCTGTACCATAAACAAGTGCATCAACCATGCACCAACCTGTGCCAAACAACCTGTAATCAACCTGTACCATAAACAAGTGCATACAACCATGTACCAAGTATATACCAATCATGTGTCAACTACTCATCAACAATGACTCATCAATATGTACCAACAACATCAACTATACACCTCATGTATGTCCCAACTCATCAATTGTTTGTCTCAACCATGATTAGTTTTGGATTAGTCAACAAACCTAACTTGAAATAATCATAACTTTGTACCTATAATGAATAAAGATCTTAAACTGATAAATAATTTTAGTCACTGTGTTTTATGCAATTCATCCAGGTTTCACTACTTGGAACCTCTCAGAAAAAGAGTTATAGAAAAAATGGCAAACCTTGTTGAATTCTATCTTATTCTAGAGAGCGACCTTGTAGAGCGTGCCCCGCACGGAATATTTGTTGAATCGATATGAAACGGTTACAAAGAATAATTCAAACTGTAATATAGCCAAAACAATTTGTCTCACTGAATTTGTATATGTTATGAAGAAGTTATGACGTTTTACCCGAAACACCTGTTTTAGACTAGTTTCAGAACTAGCCACAAACCCTATTTTCCACGGTGTGTATCTCCAAAAATATAAGGGCCCACAAGATGAATTTTTTACCATAGATACTTGGATATGTTTCCTCATTGGAATAGAAATCTCATGGTTTGAATCATTATAGAAAAACATTTATTATAAAAATGGTGAGATGACCTGTAAATAACATACCTTAGAAAGCATCATGAAAATAATTTATCCTCCCTTGAATTATGGCCCTCTTTTCTTCACCTTCCCTCTGAAATTTGGCTTAGATATCCTTTGCCTACCTCATTCACCTATAGATATTCAATATTCTCAAGTGTTCCACACCAAAAATTCTCAATAAGCTCTCCACCAATACTCCAAAAGATATTCTCACAAAAAGTTCTCCATTGATCCACAAAAAGGATGATCTACAAGAGGTCATTGCTATATTATTTATACTTTCATCCTCTAGGTCACTTAACCCAGTTTTAGGCCACTTAACCCATTTCTAGGTCACTTAACCTATTTTCCTTATTTTAGGGTTAACCACTTTCCATAAATAGAAAGTTCTCCAATACTTTATCATTTAAATATTCCTTCT
>JZKD02S1674983.1:322911-352072 GCA_000966675.3 Picea glauca
ATATATCAGTCAAATGTGCCATCAAAATGTTTACACAAAAATAGAGTACATCTTGTAAAAAATTGGTAGTTCAGTAAACCACCTCGGTACAAAACTGGTGTCACCACACCAAATGGGCTCACCAGCCTATATAATATACAAAAATACATACAGAGACACTCATGGTGCCTCTAGAGCACCACCACCTGACCCTCCCTCAGGAGGTGGTGCCCCACCCGCTATCAGTCCCTCCATACCTGGAGGTAACTGCCCAGTCATCACAACACTTGCTATTGTTGCTCGCCAAACCACTCTCTTCCACATCAACAAAACCCCCACACATTGCTCTTGGACGCCCTCGTCCTGGATATGTGACCACATGCCCTCAGGCACACCCTGTAGCACCGCCTCCAAGTGGTGATGAATATCCTCAAAATATCCCCTAGCCTCGACCAGAGGAGCATGTGATGGCCCTGCACCAGGGTCATCGAAACAATGTCTCCTATCCGCTCTCTCATCGCCAGCTGGTCTCGCCTCAACATCCTCATGTCGTCGTCTCTCTCCTGCCCGCGGCTCTCCCCGCAGAGGCCTCACCGGCCCCTGACGATCTGACACTCTAACCAACTCAACCTCATGCCTGCGAGGTCCCACATCTACACATACAAACAAACAAAGGATAGTATCAACATCCATCTATACATAATACACATGCTATATTATCTAAATATCAAAACATAAAAAATCACATTCGGATCAAGAACTGCAGGAGGTACTCCTGGGTCCATATCAAGGGGCACTCAAAGAACTTTAGCAGCCCACAAGTTTCCAAAGTGTCACAAACCGTCGACTCCTCAATGGCCATAGCCTCCCTGAGCTATGACCAATCCCTCTCTCTCCATTGAACCGACATCGTCCAAATGATCACCTGCAACCACATAATCCAGTTCTCGATCAACCATCTCAAACATAAACACATTAATATCTCCAAAACAGATAAGTTTTGCACCCGTCATCTTTTCCCCCAAGGCACGATTGTTTAACCCCACAAGCGCACACACATGCACAATTGTTAACCCCACAGGCGCACACACATGCGCACCTGTTCATCCCACAAGCACACACACATGTGCGCTTGTTCATCCCACATGCGCGCACACATGCGTGCCTATCGGCCATATAGAGGCGCCTTCCCGCACCCCTGTCACATATATAGGCGCGCATCATAGCGCGCTTGGTCACTACACAGTTGTGCACTCATGTGCAATTGTTTAGCTTACAGACGTGCATACCATGCACGCCTGTTTCCCCCATTAGGGCGCCACCGTGCATGGATATCCGCAAAACAGGCATGTACCCATGCACATATATTTCCCGATCACCCATGTACTGGGGGACCCACACCTAAAAAACCTCCTATACGGCCCTCCATACAGGCCCTGCCCAAAAATAGAAACCCTAATTCTATGCAGGACGATAAGACAACTAACTTGAAGCTCGTTGGTCCTGAATCGACTGCCTTGTTCTCTCGGAATCTCCAAATCTCTTCTAAATATCTCTCGTCCAATCACTCTGATAACAGGTACAAATGAGGTGGCAATATGGGCCCTACAACTATATATAGTCCTTTTTTCCAAATTTCTAGACCTCATTCTGGGAGTTCCGGGTGTCCGTTTTTCGATCCATCTTTACCACGGGATCAACACCCCATCCTCTACATCAAGACAGTCCCCAGGCCATTTTTTCATCCTTAGTCCCTGGGGAGCTATTTTTCCATACCCCGTCCAAGTATGCATGCTCATGTTCAAAATGATCAAATAAATGATTATATGATCAATTATCTTTAGATATTTTTCACGTTGGGTATTTGGTTGTCATGTGTGCAGGTGCTTGGTCATCACACACAAGCACGATGCCTTCAGGTATATAATCAACACTGGAATGTAATCATTCCCTCTATATCTCAATTTCATCTCCAGTCATACCCTCTGAAATTTGCCTTTAGGGTCCCTATATCTGGTTCTGCAGTACTGTCACCTCCACTGCATTTTAGGTACTGTCACCCGGTAGCACTCTCCCCCACATGAGTTGTCCCATTCATAGCCCTCTTGGCACTTTGACACTCATGCTATTTTCAACCTTTAGGGAGGGGATTCCCGATAGTCTTACATCATGCCGCGAATCAGCCACATATTCCTTCTCCTCATTTTTCTAGCCTACCCAATGGACTCCCATGGCACTTCCTCATGAATTATTTTGACTACACTTCCGCAGCATCATTTACCATCCATTTCATCCACCGCCAGTTTTCCCATCTTTATATTGCCTTCCATACATTGCCCTACTACAGAAACCCACCTATGGGGCCCCAACCCTCCACTTGTTTTTTACACCAAATTGTGCCATCCTCAGGCCAAGCCATCTTACACTGGGGCACCCATTTCTGTATCTGCATTATTATCCCCACTGATTTTTTTTAATTCTTTTTGTAATTAAGCCATTGTTTCTATCATTTTACATAGCTTTTTGTCATCACCTTTGGCGACCTTCTTGACAAATGAAACCCATGTCGCCCTTGTTTGGGGCATTCCTTATCACCTACTCATGTTTACATCATCCATAAACCCTGATTTTTCCACAGGCCACCTACCTCTGCTCTCAAAGTTTGTTCACTTTGTCCTGCCTCTGGCACAACTTATCCAACATCTCGTTGTCCCCCTGACACTCGACCTCGTTGAACGGTTGCAACCAATTATACTTTTCATATATCCCCAACCAAGGGCAGTCTTGAGTCTCCATGCATATTGACTTCATCCATGTACCTCCTCAGTTCCTGTCCTCACCTAGTGGATTTCACAAAGCCCTTTGCTTCTTGGAGTCACGTCTCCCTTTTTGTCGACATCAACATAGTTTCCAGAAGGGCAACGGTATCTTGACTCTCATTACCTTTACAATGAGGAGTCTCGAATGACATAGGGAGAACCATAATTGCTCTCTGTTGTCATTGACCCCCATAACATTTGACTTCAACACTTTCTCATGTTACGATGGGTCTTACTTTGTGACTATTGCAGTTGTTTTTTATATTTGCCGAAGACCTCTAAACTTTGTCGGACTATCAATGCCCACAAAATCCGTGATGCTTCTTATAGGTATCATTGCCTACTGTTTAGAGTATGTTCCTCATTAGAATTTTCCTCTACCTTTATCAAAACCGCCCTCGAGGGAACTTCGGTTGTCTACACCAACACATAGTTTCAATTACTGTACAACACCCCTTTTTGGAGTTACCTGACACGAGCATGGGGCATGCCTGCCTCGTTTGTACACAATTTATTTTTGTGAAAAGTTGGGTCCTACATGTTCCCTTCTCCCTCCAACATGTCACTCTTGATACTCTCACTATTGCTCTTTCTTACAACAAGTACTCTCAGTAGAAGAAACATTGATGAATTTCGGCTATCCGTATGCTCCTAACCTCATCCATCAGGGGGCATCTGTTATCACTGAAATTTTGTCCGCAAATGGTTACAGGAATCCAACATCTTCAAATAGATATGAATTCACCCATGGACTAAAATTACCAAAAAAAGAATTTCCAAAAGGTCCAAAACTATACAACCAGTTATAAAATCAAGATGCACTATGACTACACAGGGCGCACGCACACATGCGCCATCCAGAAACGCAGGAAAAGCGCACATGCGCATGATGCGCAACTGTGGACACTAAATGCCACACACACCTGAGAACGATGCATTTATGAGGCTGGTAGGCCTCCCACCCACTTCTGGTTCAACTTCCAAGTTGATTTGACATCCAAATCTCGGCTTGATCTGGCTGGGTGTCTAGTCAAAGACCTAAAGGTTCCCTAAACAACCCCTTTTCACACTAAAAGTTGGTTGCACAATACCTCAAAGTGGTGCTATAAAACAAGGCCATGGGTGCACTATATTTTCAAGGAATTCATTTGCAAGGTTATGCTGCTACTATTCTCTTGAGGAATCCTATTTTCTCATCAAGAGCATACTAGCACCATTCCATTTGGGCAATCCACATCCCCTTTTGAGTGGGTTAGCTTGGGATTCTTTCACCATTTCTTTCAAGTTTTCAAAGTTGTAAGAAGAGCTTAATATTGGGGGTTCAAGAGCCCTCCCTTGGAGGAAGAAGGGACCCAAAGTCCCCTTTCTTCTCAGTGTTTTCTTTTCACTAATACAATCCTTTCCATTGGTGACATGAGTCTTGTTTGTTTCTTGTTCTTATGTCCTTATGCTCAATAGTTTAGTTGTTCTTTCCTTTCCTAGTTTAATTCTTAGCTTAGTCTTTTATGTTTATTTTTCTAACCCGTTCCTTCACTATTGTCTTGCTTAGCTAACCCAACTAAGCTTGTAAGCACCTCTGTTTTGCTCATTCAGGTGACAAAAGAGGCGCAACATAGCTCACCCTATCACTTCTTTACAAAGGAAGGAGAAGAAGTTTATGTGGATAGAGGATTGTGAGAGAAGATTCCAACAATTGAAGAAACTGTTAAACAGTGCTCCAATCCTAAGGATTACAGATCCAAATGAAGTTTTCATGGTATGCATCGATGCATGCAAAGAAGGACTTGGAGGAGTCCTCAATCAGAATGGATTCATAATTTTTTATGAATCCATAAAGTTGAAAGAGAATGAAAGGAACTACACAACTCATGATTTGGAGTTGGCAGCCATCGTTCACGCTCTGAGGAAATGGAGGCATTACCTCATGGGAAGGAGGTTTGAATTAAGAACAAACCATAATAGTCTAAAGTATTTGTTTGATCAACCAACCTTGAATTCTAGGCAGAGTAGGTGGCTAGAGTTTCTTTGTGAATAAGATTTTTATATCAAGCATATCAAAGGGAAAGAGAATAAAGTGGTTGATGCACTCATCAGAAGAGTACACAAATTTCATGCTACATGCATCAACATGTATCATACTGATATAAAGAGAAGAGTTTTGGAAGCTGCAAGCGCTGACTTGCAGTACATGGAAGTGGTAGCAAATATACAACAAGGTGAGGTGCCACAAAAAGTGGAAAATTACAAATTAGAAAATGATGGAATACTTCTGTACAAGAACAGAGTTTGAAACTCGTGATTCTGAGAGAAATTCATAACATGCCTTATGATGGGCACCCTGTATATCAGAAGAATGTGGAAGCAGTCAAGAGCCATTACCTTTGGCCAGGTATGAAGAAATATATCGTTAAACATATCGCCAGATGTATGGAATGCCAGAAGGTTAAAGTTGAGCACAGGCACCCAGCAGGGTTGTTGCAACCTTTACCCATTCTTGAGTGGAAGTGGGAAGTAGTGACTATGTATTTCATCACCGTATTTCCCAGAATAGGAAAGAAGCATGACTCAATTATGGTGGTGGTGGACAAGCTTACAAAAGCTGCCTGTTTCATTTCATTAAAGACCAATCACAAGACAACATATGCTGCTGATATTTTTATGAAGGAAGTGGCATGATTGCACGGAGTTCCCAAGACAATTGTGTTTGACAAAGACCCTAAATTTACCACAAATTTATGGAAAGGGTTATTCAAGGGATTCAGAACGAATCTGAATTTCAGTATAGCCTATCATCCTAAGTCGGATGGGCAGACAGAGTAGGTGAATCGAGTGATAGAAGACATACTGAGGATGTATGTGATGGACAAACCATCAACATGGGAAGACTACTTTCACTTGGTAGAATTCGCCTACAACAATGGGTATCAAGAACCATTGAAGATGAGCCCATTTTAAGCACTTTATGGCATAAAGTGCAATACTCTAGTAAGCTGGGATAATCCAGCTGACAAAGAAGTAGTTGGGCCATAGTTTCTCAAGGAAATGGAAGAACAAATATTAAAAATTAAGCAGAATTTGAAAGCTGATCAAGACATGCAGAAAAGTTATGCGGATAAAAGAAGAACCCACAGAGAGTTCAAAGTGGGTGATCATGTTTTTATGAAAGTGAAAGCCAATAGAATTTTCCTGAAGTTGGGAAATTGTTCCAAGTTGGCAACTAGATTTTGTGGGCCATTTGAAATCCTAGAAAGGATTGGGACAATTGCATATATGCTTGCATTACCTACATCCATGACTATACATAATGTGTTTCATGTTTCATTTCTTAAGAAATATATACTTGATCCTAATCATGTGATTGATTGGAATGTGATCCAGGTGGAACATGAAGGTGTCCTTCAAGTGCATCTTGTGCGCATATTGGACAGGAAAATAAAATAGCTCTAGAATCAAGCCATATGACTTGTAAAGGTCCAGTGAACCTGGTACGGTCTCAAGGATGCGACATGGGAGCATGAGGATGCTATGCGGGCAGAATACTCGCATATTTTTGAAGATTTTGGAAATCTTATTGATACTGTGTGAAAGTTGCACTGAGGATAGTACAAAAATAAGGGGAGGGGATTGTAATATCCCCAAGGATGAGCCCTGTTGTAATCATGTTTATGAATTGCAAATCATGTTTTGTAGGCTGGTGAGCTGAGTATTGATAAGATGGTAGGGCTTATGAGTTTATTAGGCCAGAGAGCCTAAGTGTTAAGGCTAGGAGCCTGGTTTTGTATATGTAATTATGCAAAACATTAATAAAAATATGAACATCGCTGCGTGTAGACCAACCACGGAGAAAGAGTGATGGGGGACTAAGTTTCCACAGAGTGGGTAAGGGAATGGAGGATGAAAGGTGGAAAGAAAGGATAAGTGTTGGGACTAGGGGCTAAGCTAGGGGGTTTACCTCTAAAAAGGGATAATAATTTATTATTATTATTTCCAAAAAGGTAAGGTAGACAATTTTGAGTGTTGTCCTAAGTTCCTAGAGAGGAACGCATATTGATGGATCGCATGCAACTTCATGGGGGACTTGTGTTGGCCTAGGCACATGTAGTTAAAATTTGCATAAGTCAGTCGTGGAGGGGGTTCAGTCCTCATTTTGTCATCCTTTGCATCTGATCTGGGATACCCTCACGTAACTCTGAAAACCAGAAAACTAAGATGTCTTCCTGAAAAATTGAAACATCCTCCGTCTGATCCCATTTTTTTTTGTCTGCGTATGTCCTTGGCATACCTATACACTGTTGAGAGAACTGGTCAAGAGGGGAAATTTGACATGTGAGTTTGTGAACCCATTCTATCCGTCATTGCAGAGCCTAATCCGTACCCAAACTGTTCATGGGTTGCTACTTTCTATTTTCCTAAGTGGGATTGTGTTGTGGTTATCCTCACCGTGCAGGAATTGAGTCAAAAGGGGATGACGAACTGGGTTTTCATGCCCATGGTTGAAGAGGCAGGTTGTTAGGTATGTGAGAGGCTCTTTCCAGGTGAGAGATTCTGTTGGGAAGTGGTTCCTCCTAGAGAGAGAGTCTAGCACCATCTACGAATCTCTGAGAGTTCCTGATCCGGCCTGTTGCTGAGACCCAGAGAAGGAGGTGAAGCACCGATGGACTGTGCTTGTGAAGGTGTATGCTCCCAGGTGGATCAGGCATGTGGGGAATGATAGTCCATGAGTAGTGGGCATAAGAAGGCTCCTAGAGAGAATCATTCTGGTTGCTCTGTGTAGTTTTCCCTATAACCTCAACCTAGTCTAGGATTCCCTTGCCTTAGGTGGAACTTAGTCCCATCTCGGGGGTGCCCACTATTGAGCATGATGAGCGGCGTGGTCTAAGGATGGGAGCTTCATGGAAGGTTTGCACGTGGCTGGTGGAGTTACGCCAATTTAAAAGATAAGTGTTAGTTTTGTACTTAATTTATATGTGATGCATGTCTGTGTCTTGAAATGTTATCATGTATTCTGTTGCAAGTTTGAATTGTTGTTAATGTTGTTTAAGTCTGTAAAACATCAATAAATCCATGTTAAATGTCTTATTTTGATTTAATATGCATCTGATATATATAAGTATAAGTGTGTTCCACGTAGTAGTGTTGCCCGACCAGTGGGTTGATGGTCGGGGACGTTACAAAATTACCATGTATTCCCTATGTATTTTGGTAGATTTATAGTTTTCAATTCCAACCTGAAAATGAGGAATTTGTTTTACTTTGAAGCCAATTTTGTTCCAAGCATAATTGTTAATGTAATTGGGCATGAAATCCACTATACTTAGAGACAAGGCAGACCCTATATATGGAAATTTTGTATACATTTAGGAGGTGAATCAATACTTATTCAACCCACAATAAATTCTAATTTGTATTTATGGTCTATGGGTTGATGGTTGATATTAATTGATATTATTAATATCAACATGCTATTACCAAGAAATACAAGGCATAGTTTTGTAGAAATCATGTGGCCTGGAAAAAATAACATACTATCATATATGATAATCACTATATGTATTGAATATTCAAATTCCATTCTTAACTTGGCATTGCTTTGCCTTTAGAATCCAAATCTTATGTTTTAAAAAGAGTATTGTAAACCTTGTGGCTAGTATGTGGGGTTTGTGAAAATCTAGCTCATGATTTACAATTTCAATTTGAAATTTCTCTGTTTTGATGGTTTGGCTTAGTGATTTTTGCTTGGCACAAAATACTTAAAATGTAGAGACCAAGTTGTATTTGCTACTTTGTTTTCCACATATAACTTGGACCAAGAGGTATACATTCTCTTCTCTTCTTTGAACGTGCTTCCAATGGTGCAAAAGAATGCCAAACAAAGCTTGATCAATGTCACTTATCCCTTCATAGATGAGTATGAGTATATAAATATTCTTTGAAGTCCTTGGATTGTGGTATAACTAGTTTGAATGCATAGATGGCATTGATCTTGACATTGGAAAGAATGTTTAGTTTGGGATTTTGGCGATGAAAATGCAAAGGTCTATGTGATATGTAAATCAAATAAAATCTAATTGTTATATTCTTAAGGAAAATTGAAGTTTTTGTTGTGTTTTATTGAGGATTGGCATACCATCACTATGATATAACTATTTATATAATTTTATCTACTCGATATTGTCTCATGGATTGAATCAAGGCATGCTTAAGCAATCCTGTAGAAAAACATATCCATTTGAATCTATCTCAAAGCATGAGAGGGTTCTATTCTCACTTGAATTCCGAGAGTCATTTACTGATGGAGTCTATTTGGGTAAATTGGAAATGTCCAAAATTGTTTGTGGAAATTCCATTTTTGTACTTGTCTCACTGCTATAGAAAATCTTTGAACACATTCTCCTGGCTTAAAAGGAACACATTGAAGTCAATGTATGCTCTAGAAGAGTTATTAATCTCCCTTTGTAATTGATGAGATTTCATTATTACTATTAGATTGTGGAAATTATATTACTCAGATGGTGTCAATTTTCACATGCAACTCTATATGACTAATTTTCAGATTTCAAAATTGCTTCCTAGTGAACTATGAGTAAAACTCTAATTGTTATCACAAAAAAAAATTACACTGAAAATTATTGAGTAAAAACATATGTAGTGGAAACACAAAGATCAGAGATGAATCATCCATACACATGAAGCACAATTTAAGTTATGTAATCTTGTTAACATTAGAAATATTGAGGAAAAAACCATCCCTCCCAGCCAATACAATATCACCAAAATATGAGGACAACCTTATCCTCCAAAGTCACCAAAACTTAGAACAACCTTGTTCTCCAATAACATAAAACTAAACCTCAACAAATCCCTGGATATCTCCTCTGCCCACAAATCTGTTGTAGATCACCTATATGGCCTGTTGACATCATCTATCATCTTGTAAGGACCTATATGTGTCTTGAAATCAGATACATGATTCACCCTCTTGCAACTAGCATATATAAGTGGTTCACCTTATTGCGGCCTGCATATATACACGATTCACCTCTCTTGTGACATGCATATATACATTATTCATTAGAATTGTGACCTACGTATATACGTGATTCATCACACCTGTGACCTATGTATATATGTGATTCATCACACCTCTGACTTGTGTATATACACGATTTTTCCTACTACAAACCATGTATTGTACGAAAAATTTTCTCCACACATGAGACCTTATTCGTTTCTCTTCCCTGGGCTAGATTCCCCACCTTGTAGACTTTCCCTTTCTTGAGATCACCAATGTAATGATCCCAATCCAATTTTTTTGCTTGGAATCACTAACTAACCACTTATTAGATTATTATTTGTTCTGTATGCAGGTTGGGCATGAATATTTCGGCCTTAGGGTTTATTCAGTTATTCAACCACGGTTTTATACAAGAATCATTGTAATCATATGAAGACCATCATCATTACACAAGATATGAATCACAAGCAAATAGATGAACTTTATTATAAGGAAGAAAGCACCTGATACAATAGAGAAGTAGATCTGCTTCAAGACAATAATAGAGTTGTATACAAAATTCTCCTGAAGATATAAATCAAGCCTCCCAAAGGCTGCCAAGATAAGATGAACGCTCAACTGCAAAACTAGGGTTTCATCCTCCCCTTAAGCAACTGGTACACCCTGATCACTGCTGGTACGACCTGTTGAAGACAAGGACACCAAGGGTTTGACCCTCCTGAATATATAGACCTCTTGATGTTTCCAAACTCTCCTCAATTATGGATCAAGGCAAGGGAAGCCTCCTTCTGAAGTATGAAGCTCAATCACTGAAGCTTCCTCCTCAAACTGCAGAAACCCTAGAATGGTATGGCCCTCCTGAAACCCTGAATATGGCCAATAGTATGACCTAGCTGAATGGAGCCTCTAAATCGTCTAAAACTCTCCCAGATGATAGATTGGGCATCCACAAGCACTTGAGAGAAGTCTCAAGATCAGATCTAGCCTATAACCTTCTAGATCTGAGAATTACTGAATCTCCAAGTCGTACCCTTCCTCCTGAAATCATCCCAACCTGCAGTAAATGATAGGGATGTGATAACTCCTCCAAGAAGCCCTCAAAATGATGAGCAAGGGTTTGCAAGCAAAACCCTAATGTTGGAAAACTCTCAAGCTCCTTCCTTTGGCTGGATCAAATTATTCCTCAACAGTTGGTGCGCCCCTGCAAGACAACCCTAGCTGGTATGACCCTCCTGATCCAAATGGTACGACCCTGCTAGTCCTCCTGGGTAGATGATAGTTGTAGAATGGTATGGGTGGAGTATTTCATCCCCTAGACCAAGCTTGGAGCTAGGTGAGTGGAATCGTTCACCACTGAGCTTCTCACTAGGGTTTGTAATATCAAAACCCTCAAAACTGTATGCTCAAGAGAATCAACAAGCAAAATACCAAAATCCAGAATGAATAAGAGGTGCGCCCTAGCCTTCTCTTTATACATTTCTTCTATTTCCCTGTTGAGTTAAGTTAACTCCTAGAGTTAACTCTAACTCAACCTCCAATGCTTCTATTTCTTCATTAAGTTATCTTTTTACTCCTTTTTCTCTTTTTATTAAGTCAACTTAAGAATATAACCTTAGTTTGGTTGAATTTTCCCCTCAGTGTGAAACTATGGCCTAGTGGGGATGCCTAGGCCACTAAGTCCTCTCAAAACCTCTTCATCAAGAGGTGGGGGACATTATAGTATCCCCTACTAGAAATTGATTTCCCTCAAGGAATTCCAAACTTGTCTCCCGTACTACTTGTTCATTCTCCCATGTGGTATCCTCAATGGGTAGATCCTTCCATTTGATCAGGTACTCTCTGATGCTTCTTTTTTTGAGCCTCTTCTCCCGAACCTCTAGTATCTCTTCCGGAATCAGAACAAGTTTCCCTTCTTCGTCCATAGGAGGTAGTACCTCAATAGGTGTGATGTTCTGGCTGATGGCCTTCTTTACGCAGGACACATGAAATACATTGTGTATTCTGCTACCCTGTGGAAGTTCTAGCTCATAAGCTACGGCCCCTATCTTCCTGCTAATCCTGTAGGTCCCAAAGAATCATGGTTGTAGCTTCTCTGCTCCGCTTCATTTTATAGAATACTGCTTGTATGCTTGGAGCCTTAGATAGACTAAGTCACCAACCTCAAAAGTGTGGTCCACCCTATGCTTGTCTGCTTGGACCTTTTGCTGGTTCTGTGCTCTCTATAGATGATCCTTCAGCTCTCTGAGGATGTCCTAACTCTACTGTACCCACTCCTGTACCAATGGTGCCCTGCTGTCACTGAAAGCAATCTCTACAATAGATAGTGGGTCATAGCTATATAAGGCCCTGAATGGTGTCATGCCTATGGACACGTTTTGGGTGGTGTTGTAGCAATACTCTCCAAAGTGTAACCATCTGACCCACGCTTTCTGCTACCCTGCTACATAATTTCTAAGATAGCCTTCAACCCACTTGTTGACTATCTTGTTCTGTCCATCTGTCTGCGGGTGATAGCAGGTACTAGGGGTCAAGTCTGTACCAACCAATATGAACAATTCCTGCCAAAAGGTACTCATGAACCTGCTATCCCTGTCACGGACAATGGTTTTGGGTAGGCCATGCAATCTGAAAATCTCCCTGAAAAATAGTTCGACCACCTGTGTTTCACTGAATTCGATGGCTATGGAGAAGAAGTGTGAAAAAAATTTCAACCTGTCCACCACCACAAAAATGAAGTCCTTCCCCTGTGTTTTTGGCAACCCGGTGATGAAATCCATGGATATGCTTTCCCACTTATGCTCTGGAATGAGTAAGGGTTGTAGTAGTCTTGCTGGGTGGGTGTGCTCATCCTTGTTCTCCTGACATGTAGTACACTCCTTTACATGCTTTATTACATCCTCCTTGAGGCCCTTCCATGAGAACCTATCCCTTACCTACCTGTATGTCTTACTGATCCCTTGGTGCCTTACCATTGGCAAGTTATGACATGCCTGCAACACCTTGGACTTGAAGGTCAATCCAGGAACCAAAAATATTTAGCCCTTGTAATAGATGAGGTCATTTATAACCTTGAAGTTATCATCCTGCACCTATTTTTCCAATAGCTGAAAAGTGCACTGATCCTTTGCATACTCCATCACCAAGTGGTCCTTCCAGTCAACTGATACACCTGTCAATGCAAAAATGGATGGCCTCCGGGATAATGCATCAACTACCACGTTGTTCTTCCCCTTCACAAATTAAATGTCAAAGTCATAGGCCTGTATCCTGCTTACCCATTTTTGTTTCCTTTCATTCAAGTCCTTTTGCTCCAATAGGTATTTAAGACTGTTGTGATCTGACTTGACCACAAACTGTGCACCTACCAAATATTGCCAAAATTTGGCTAGTGCATGCATGATGGCCAACATTTCTTTGTCATAAATGTTGTAGAGTAGCTCAGGACCCCTGAGTTTCCGGATCTTATAGGCAAGAGGGTGCCTATTATACATCAGTACGACCCCTATACCTTCTCTCGAAGCATCACTCTCCAATGTAAAAGGCAGGCTGAAATCTGGAAGTGCTAGGACTGGACACATCATCATCACCTTTTTCATCTTATCCATTGTATTTTGAGCTTCTTCACTACATTTGAAGGCTCCTTTCTTAGTCAAATCGATCAAGGGTGCACACAGCTAGGAAAACCCCTTGACAAATTTCTTGTAATACGTGCACATGACTAGAAACCCCCTTAACTCTATGAGTGTTTTAGGAGTAGGCGACTCCATAATGGATTTTATTTTCTCCTGATGCACCTGTACCCCCTTTCCTCCAATGATGTGTCCCAAGTAAAGTACCTCTGTCATTCCAAACTCACATTTGGACTCCTTAGCATACAATGATTGTTCCTCCATGATAGATAGAATTTGATCCACATGATGAAGGTGTTCCTCCCACGTCTTGCTATAAATGAGCAAGTCATCAAAAAATACTAACAAGTGTTTCCTCAGCTGTTTGTTGAACACATGGTTCATGCAAGATTGGAACGTGACTGGGGCATTGGTTAACCCAAAGGGCATTACCAAGAACTCATAATGGCCATAATGACACCTAATTTTTTTTTTTGAGATGTCTTCCTCCCTCATCTTGATCTAATGGTATCCAGAACGTAGGTTAATCTTGGTGAAATAGACAACCCCATGCAATTCATCCAGCAACTCATCAATCCTAGGTATAGGGTACCTATTTTTTATTGTCTTTTTATTCAAATCCCGGAAGTCAATGAACATCCGCATAGTTCCATCTTTCTTCTTGACCAACAGTACTGAGGAGGCAAAGGGACTAGAGATTGGCTTGATGTGCCCCATGTCCAAAATTTCTTTGATGGATTTCTCTATCTCATCCTTGTACTTATTCGGATGCCTGTATGGTGTGGTGATGACTGGTTTAGCTCCCATCTCTAGCTCAATGATATGCTCAAACCCCCTGTCTGGTGGCACACCTGGAGGTATCGGCCCAAACACCTTGTTGTGTTTGTCAATAATCTCTTGGATTTTTGGAGTGTACTGAACCTTACCCTGCTCATCCATACGTGCTGAAATCATACATTCAGCTGCATACATGATCTCTTCTCTCCTGAAGATGGCCTCCATCCTCTTAGCTGTGACTATCTTGGCAGAATTTCCTGTCATGCCCCAAAGCACCATCTTTCATCCACCCTCCTCTGTAAAAGACATCTCCATCGTCTTGTAGTTGGTGGTGGTAGGTCCTAATGTGCTAAGACATTGAACTCCAAGGATTATGTTAGTGTCTGGAAGATCCATCACATAGACATCCTGTACCAACTCATGCCTACCCAATGTAAGCTTCATACCTGGAATGTATCTGTCACAAGGCATAGGGCTTCCACCTGCTACCTCCACCTTGAACCCTTCAAATTCCACTACATGTATATGCCTTCTCTTCAACAATGTTGAGTCAATGAAGTTGTGAGATGCTCCCCCATCAATCAATATTGATACCTTCTACCCCTGCAAGACTCCTCTCATCCTGAAAGTGTTAAATTTGGGCACCCCGCTAATTGATGCTAAGGTGGCATTCCCTTCAGCCATACTGTTCTACTCTGGGACCTCCTATTTTGCTGTCTCTGTGGTTTCAGCCTCTATGTTCTGTATTTGGCCACAATATTCCTCCTCCTCATTGTCTGAGGTCACTTCTATGTAGTGCACCTGGCCACGGCCCATGCACTTTTGTGATGGGTTCCATGGTTCTTTGCATGTGAAGCATAGTTGCTTCCTTCTAAGTTCCCTCCTGGTGTTGTCATCCATTCTGCCATGGCCCCTATCAAACCCCCTTAGGTCACATCCTCCTTGATTAATTGGAGGTCTCTAATCTCTTCCTCCGATGTTAAGGGGTGGTCTAGGTATAAATTTTGGCCTAGCAGCTAGTCCTAGGTCCCTCATCCTCCAAATCGTATCATGTAGGTTGGTAGGCTTAAAATCCTTTACCCAACCCTTCAAGGGTTTCTTAAACCCTTCAGTGAAGAGCATCATGAGTCTAGTTGGTGATATATCATGCACCATTACTGCCAACCTCTGAAAGTCTTCAATGTATGCCTCAACCATACATGTTTGCTTGAGCTGTGTGAGTTCCCGGAAGTGTAGTTTAGGATCTCCTTAATCAAATCTATCAATGAGCCTCTGGGTGAATTCAGTGTAGGACACTATCTGATTGTAGCCTAGGGTGGTGAGTTCATGATACCACCAATCATGAGCCTTGCCATCCAAGTACATAGTGGGAAACTTGATGGCTTCCATCTCCCTCATGGGATTAAGCTACAGATATGTATCCAGTTTTTGCACCCATGCTTGTGTTGTCATCTTGGTCATGCCATCAAAATATGGTTTTTCCATCTTCCCTGCTCTTCGTTCAAACTCATAGTTTCTCCTATGGCTCGACCTAGGCTTGTTTCTGAACTTGAGTTGGCAATATTGATCCAAGGACATCTGCCTTTGAATCAACATGTCCAAGCCATAATACTCCTTAGTACATTGTGCCATCTTCTCAACAAAGTCATCCACCTGTTCTTGATGTACTTGTTCATCTGTGAATGTGTACAGGTATGGTCTAGGGTTAGCCTTGCTACCCATTTGTCCATAGGACATGCCTCCTCCATGGCTTCCCTCGAATCTGGGAGTTTTTTCTAGATTATATCTATTTTCACCATGGGATCCACCAAATCCACCAGATCCACCAACCACTTTGTTTCCATACGTTTCAGGGTCTTTCCCTTGATGAGTCATTTGCATCAATATCTCATTTATCCAGGTTTGATTCTCATCAATCTTCCTCATGTTCCCATCTACCTTTTTCAAGGTCTCAGTGATTTCGACATGCCCCC
Source organism: Picea glauca (assembly GCA_000966675.3). Lineage (NCBI taxonomy): Eukaryota > Viridiplantae > Streptophyta > Pinopsida > Pinales > Pinaceae > Picea > Picea glauca. The sequence goes on from JZKD02S1674983.1 coordinate 339,104, forward strand.
TCCGATTTGTCTCTTGGTTTTCCTGTAAATGGTGGACCAAGTTGCCTTCTGTGAGGTTCAAGTTTTGCTGGAATTTGTTAAATTCGGCTGCCAAGAAATCCAAGCCCTATGGTTCACGGTCATCTCCTGAACCCTCCATTTCGGCCTCTATTTCACTGGTTGGTTTCTTCCCTCTGCCCATAAAGATACCACTGTACCTCTGCATGCACTAATACTCACAGGTGTGGAGGATCAAAGCTCTAATACCACTGTAATGATCCCAAGCCAATTTTTTTCTTGGAATCACTAACTAACCACTGATTTGATTATTATTTGTTGTGTATGCAGGTTGGCCATGAATATTTCGGCCTTAGGGTTTATTCAGTTATTCAGCCACAGATTTATACAAGAATCATTGTAATCATATGAAAACCATCATCATTACACAAGATAGGAATCACAAGCAAATAGTTGAACTTTATTATAAGGAAGCAAGCACCTGATACAATAGAGAAGCAGATTTGAAGTATATGGATTCAAGACAATAATAGAGCTATATACAAAATTGTCCTGGAGATACAAATCAAGCCTGCAAAAGGCTTCCAAGAGAAGATGAATTCTCAACTGCAAAACTAGGGTTTCGGCCTCCCCTCAAGCATCTGGTACGACCCTGATGACTGCTGGTACGACCTGCTGAAGACAAGGACACCAAGGGTTCGGACCTCCTGAATATATAGACCTCCCGATGCTTCCAAACTCTCCTCAATGATGGATCAAGGCAAGGGAAGCCTCCTCCTGAAGTATGAAGCTCAATCACTGAAGCTTCCTCCTCAAACTGCAAAAACCCTAGAATGGTACGACCCTCCTGAAACCCTGAATATGGCCAATAGTATGGCCTAGCTGAATGGGGCCTCTGAATCATCTAAAAATCTCCCAGATGATAGATCAGGCATCCACAAGCACTTGAGAGAAGTCTCAATATCAGATCTAGCCTATAACCTTCTATATCTGAGAATTACTTAATCATAAAGTCGTACCCTTCCTCCTGAAATCGTCCCAACCTGTAGTAAATGATAGGGACGTGATAACTCCTCCAAGAAGCCCTCAAAATGATGAGCAAGGGCTTGCAAGAAAAACCCTAATGCTGGAAAACTCTCAAGCTCCTTCCTCTGGCTAGATTGAACTCTTCCTCAATAGTTGGTTTGCCCCTGCAAGAAAACCCTAGCTGGTATGACCCTCCTGATCTAAATGGTATGACCCTGCTAGTCCACCTGGGTAGATGATAGTTGTAGAATGGTGTGGGTGGAGTATTTCATCCTCGAGACCAAGATTAGAGCTAGGTGAGTGGAATATTTCACCACTGAGCTGCTCACTAGGGTTTGTAATATCAAAACCTTCAAAACTGTATGCTCAAGAGCATCAACAAGAAAAATACCAAAATCCAAAATGAATAAGAGGTGCACCCTAGCCTTCTCTTTATACTTTTCTTCTACTTCCTTGTTGAGTTAAGTTAACTCCTAGAGTTAACCCTAACTCAACCTCCAATGCTTCTATTTCTTCATTGAGTTATCTTTTTACTCCTTTTTCTCTTTTTATTAAGTCAACTTAAGAATATAACCTTAGTTTGGTTGAATTTTCCCCTCAGTGTGAGACTATGGCCTAGTGGGGATGCCTAGGCCACTAAGTCCTCTACAAAACTCTTCATCAAGAGGTGGGGGACATTACAACCAAGCCTCCTAAAACAAGTGTAGACTCACTTGTTCTAGCTCCATCATGTCTCCACACACTCTACATGATGTGTAATGTCACAATGACCTCTCTTTTTTATATACAATCCTTAGGGGTCAACATAGAAGCCCCTCCACAAGTCAACATCAAACTAGGCTTTGCTTGTGGGTGTGAAGCCCCAACACAAGCCCACAAATCCCATGACCAAACCCATGAATCCCCCACTCAAATCCAAAAGTTTTCACCAAAATGAAAGTGTGATGTGGTGCCCACGGTGATTCCCACACGCCCAACACCTAAGGTCATGTGAGAATACCTACCCGAAGCTACAAAAAGCAATAGATGGAAATGCAATAACATGGATAATTAAAGATCTATTATCAACATGAGTGAGTAAGTCGATCATCGACATGAGTGAGTAAGTCGATCAGTTGTAGAATAATTTTGCTACCCACCAAAGATTATCCTTTTCCCTCACATCAGTTTGGTTTAAAATCATTTACAATTAAGGTGGATGTTGTGTGTTTTTGTTTTATTTTTATTTAGCTTGTTCCTTAACAACAAATCGATTCTGACCAACAAATTTATTTTAAGTATATGCAACATAGTTCTCTTGGAATCATTTTCCTTTCGTGACTAGATACCGAATATTTCTTTATGAATTTCCATGGACTAGATAGATGATTTATGAAAACTGAATTTCCCCTGGAACATAAATCTTATGTGAAGCTGGCATAAATGTAAAAAATCTTGAAAAAAATAATTTCTTCCATTTAGTATGTGGAAGAATATAGTTTCAATGGGCACACATTCTCAACATCTTAGCAGGCTATAAAATGTATAGGAAGAACTGGAAATTTCATCCAAGTCAAGTGAATGATCTCGGTGGAATAAATTACTTGTTTTCACTTTAATTAAGGATGAAAGCCAAATGTTTGATAGGATGTCATACCCAAAAGCCATGGATTTGTGAATTGGGCACATAAGTGAATCAAATCATTGCTTCTTAGGCATGATTATTAGCCTACAGAAGTATGAAAGTGCTTGGGCGACATTGGAAATTGAATAGATTTACTTATGATAGCTATAGTGTGGCCTAATTTCTCATATTTGAATTGTTATAGTGGTTGCAACACAAATTATATTCATCCAATAGATTCATTTGAAGTGGTTGTGGTATTAAGCGTTGTATATTACTTTTGAACCATATTGAAAATTGTAAGATTTAATTATAACCTAATGTGTTTGAGGACAAATCATTCCGTTACAAGAGAATGGATGCTTAACCCAACACTCCATTCCCTCGACATTGATATATATAAGTTTGGGTACATTACATTGTGTTATAACCTAAGTTTTTCATAACTTTTACCACCTTACCATCTTATTGTGGGTGGCTTTGGTGAAAAAAATGAAACAAAAATAAAATGACATGACAACCCAACATAAAATTAAAACAACTTGGCATAAGAACTAGCATCAACCACTATAGTTGATCTCTTGCATGTAGTGCTCCACTAGACACTTTTGCTTATCTCATAGCTGCTTCTTCTAATAGTTGCTTCTTCTAATAGGACAAGATGTTCCTCCTACTACCGGGTTCTATTCATTTACATGGCCTTATTCCTCATATTGTTGGGTTTTGTTCATTTGAATCACCTTTTGGATATATCTGTTAACTTTGAATCACATAGCCCACCTTTGTTGTTTAGTTGGAATAATCTTAGCAATAACATATAATGATTGATGAGTAGAATTAGAGCTATATGTTATCAAACTAGGAATTTGCTTGGTGGTCCTGCATGAGAAAATAAAAGCACCTTAATGGGTTTGGTGGTACTACATGAGAAAACAAAAGCACTTAAACAAGCTCCATACTTAGGTGGTACACATGAAAGCCAAGAAGAAGAAAATACTCAACAATTTTGACAGGCTCACTCAATGTTATAATGAACCAACGGTAATCATTAATTATGATATTCCTACACAATCAATTCAATGGTGATTTTGGAGCTCTTCTCTCAACCATGACAATTCATGCTGAAAAATGAGCCAAGAGTACCACATTTTGAGGTTTTCATTTAAAGACAATAAAATTTGAGGTTTTATGTCAAGTTTCCCATTTGAATTTAAGAAAGGGTTTATTCTTGAGGTTCTTTGCTTCCCAAAATGGAAAACTTGTGTTAATTTACTACATATTTATGAATTTTTTGTGCTTTTATTCCAGTAATGAGAGTTCACAACTTAATTTTGAAGGATTGTTATGATTCCATATAAGAGTTCAACTAAAACTTGAGCTTTTCTAGATTTTATGCAAATTTCTTATGAATAAATTATCCTTTACCAAATATTGGATACTGAACTTCAATCATGTTGGAGATTAGATTTGAGTAATCTTAGGATATGAGAGTGATTAAACTAAAAACAATTGGAGAATTATTGGGACACAAGTGTCACTTCTTGCTAGCGACATTCTTGTGGTAGCCTTTATTGGTATATCCCATCATTTGGATCTTATGCTTAAATGTCATTCCTAATTATATGGGCTAAGTAACTCTTGAATTCTTCTACCCCAAAATTATTATACTCAATGCATATTAAATATTGTGTCGTAACTACACTTACAGGTGTCTATGACGTAGATAAAAGTTAACCTCACAAAATAAAATGTTAATTTGATCTTTACTCTACAATCAACAACATTAATATAAAAACATTATACCATAAATTTTATATTCAAATAAAGTGAAAATATTTAATAATTTTTTAAAATATTAATTTAAACTTAAAAAAATAGATGAGTTCACACTTCATAAGTGTAAAGAATGATGTAAAATTTAAAACAAATCAAATATTATGATGATAATGACAATGATGCTTAATAATCCTTAAGATCAATAAGATATTTTGAACAAATAAAGGGAATCTGACTAAATATTTGTTCAAATGTGATTTCTATGTTAGAACATAGTGGAAATATAAGTACCAAAATCATTATGGTTTTTGTAAGTGAAGAGGTCCTAAAGTATAGTTAAGTTATGAATTAGGTAAATTTATGTCTTATATTACTAAGGGTAAGTGAGTTATAAGGTAATGATGCTCATCTTCAACCTCCTTTGTATCACAAATTTTGCAGATTTACTCATCCTAATGTTTTTTTGGGTTTGTTGGGAAACACATTTCACTATAGAGATCATGAGAATTGTTGATGATTTTGGCAAAATCATTTTGTTATTTATGCTCAAAATGTTAGAAAAGTAATTTTGATCAACCAAATTAGGATTTATAAGTCTTTCTAGTATTTCAACTTCTTCTTATTAATGATTCCATTGTCATTCTATGTCTTATATTTATACTTCACAAGGATTAAATACTAACATTGCTGATATCATTTGTTTCATCACTACAAGGAAAACACCATTTAGTGGAGGTATTAGTAAATGTTTACTATAACTAAAAAAAATAGAAGAGGTCCTAATAGAGGTTTTATTATTTTACCAGTGCACTTCAAATAGTAGGGTGCCTTGATCAACCCCTATTTCATATGCACCAATGCATATTATATATCCGTAAAGCACTAGTTCTTATTATATATTCTAAACACACAAGTGCGCACTATATTTTTTTTAGTAGCGACACATATTATATGATTGAGCATTGGTGTGTATTATATATGAATGAGCATTGGTAATAGTAATAGTAAAGGTAATGGTATTGTAGAAGGGAATGCCATTGTTATTTTAGTTAAGAGCACTAGTGCTCTTATTATAGTTATAAGCATTGGTAGATTTCTACATGTACAATGCATTGGTGCGTAACAACAATTTAAAAGTATTGGTGTGTAAATAGTTATTAAATGCACCATTATGTTCAAATAAACATAACACATCAATGTGTTTCAGTGTTAAATTTTTTCATGTTGTAGGTATGCAAATGTATCTTGTTTTTAATAAAATTTCAATTAATCATAAAAAATCAAATATTTTGTATAATAGTATTGACTATTATATATTAATTAACGCATTTGGATATAGTAATCGCATTAATGTATTGCATTGTTTAAACAAACATATCAACTGATTACACCTTTTTTCATTGTAATATGTAAATCATTCATATATTTAATCAACAACGTAACATTTTACAACATTAGAAACTGCAATAGAATACGTTGAATCCCATTTTATTATGTATGAATATGAAACCCTTTGTCATACAAAATGGAACAACATAAAATCAATGATAATCAAAATATCAATAGATAATTGTTGCAATTATTGGTAACATATCGTCATACCAGTTGGGACAATATGTCGACATTAAACAAAATATTTGATTTTTACATACAAACATTCCATCATATAGAACTTGTAACATTTAACTAATTGATCACCATTCATCACTCGAATTATTGTCATTGCTTGAACTAATTGTATGCCTCATTTCTTCATCGCTTGTAAAGGAAATTGTAATTTGTTGGTTTTAATAACCAACAACAAATACTCATAAACATCTATGAAGCAAGGGACATTAGGAGTTTACACTCAACAAACCCCTAAAGGGGAAAAATCTATTCAATTAAATAATTCCTATGTGTGTTTCTATTGTACAATTGGTCCATGTATATAACTTTAGGTGACCAAACGAGCTATGTCATAATTAGATGTTTAGTTCAACCATATGCATAACTGTATCCACAATAATCTCTCCATGAATCTCTCAAGTGATCTTCATCCCTAACATCTCTCTGTTCTCCTCACCTCTAATTCTTACGTAGACTCCTATGCTTGGCCTACATCATTACAAATTTATCATATAATTTAAACAATATTCTTGATTCACAAGTAGGAGTTAATCCTTTATACTCCCCCTTAATGAATACTTTTGATCTTAATATGTAATCATCATCCTTTGTCCCTTCAATTGTCTTTTGAGCTAGTCCCATTTTCATCTTCTATGATCTGTGTCTTCTTCTTCTATCTTCTTCTATCTTCTTCTTTAGTGCTATTCATTATTCATCCTCAATATTCTTTAATTTTCATCTTGTACGTGCAAAACATAAGCATTGTGTTTTTTTAAGTCCATATAAAACGATTACCATCCACAAGAATACATGGGTCACCAACTGTTGTATCTGTCATTTCTCTAGGAAACTTTTTTCTCGTACATGGTTCAACAATAATTCTTCAATCAAAAACATTTCACTCCTACCACATCATCATCAATCATAATCCTAGGTTTTCTTTGGCTTACTTGTAACCACACTCTAGATTTCTCTGGGTTTCCCTTAGACATTACATCCTCAAGTGGTTTCACCTTAATACAAACCATACATTACATCAAGTGGTTTTTGGCTAACCATGAACCTTCCTTTGTCATTGCAAGTGGTTTTTGGTTTACCACAAACCATTCAACATTCAAATAATGAGGGTATATTTATATCATGAAGGCTTACATCAACATTTGATTCAGGTACATACATTTTAAAATTTTCATTTTAGGCTAATCTATCCCTCATACAAACATTGGACCAAGACCATTTTCTTTCCATCATAAAAAAAAACATTAATCAAGGAGGACCATTAATCTTCTTAGGGATGTTATTTTTCATGGATTCATTACTTTTGCATCTCACTTTTTGAACACAAGGTACTATTTATTCTTACCTTGCTTCTTCACTTCAATGTTCATTCACTTGTGTGCTTCATTCCTCATTTCCATTTTCATGTTCCTTTTTCTTTGTTGCTTCATCATTCTATGTCCTTGTCTCTTTTCTCTTCCATATGCATTTTCCTTTTTCTTCTCCTACTCATGTCTAAAAGTCCATATTATTTTTCTTCTTCTTGCATCTTTTTTTTTTCATGTTGCTTGTACTTTCTTGTGTCATATTTTTATGTCATGAAGTCTGCATATTCTTCTCTCTTCATCAATCTTCTTTTCTCTTTTGTCATCTTTTTTAATCTATACCTACAATTTTCTTCATTCACCTAAAATTTCATGCATAAATATATGTTCCTTGTTGGAGTTTATTAAGGTCGAACATGTTATGAGGAAAATATCTCTATGGCTAGGGGTAAACCACAATAGATGGAAATGAGTGCAGAAATAAACTCTAATCTCAAGTATGCTATATAAAAAAATATGCTAACAAGGCAAGATAAGAGGCCTACCTCGTCCAGACGTTCGATGAAGTCCATCGTTGAACACTTGACCTAAAGCAATATACCTGCAACTAGTCTTCAACAACCATGCAACACAAGCATATGGTGATAATATATATTGTTAGCACATTCAATGGAATAATCCATCAACATTCAAAACAAATACGCCCATGGAAAAATAATTCAAATATTTGAGAGATATTAATTGGACAAGAAAATAGTATTTTTATTAAGATATAATTAGCAAAAGTGAATGAGTTACAAACTTCTGTGTCAGCACGGTTCGAAACCGAGAAACCAAGTTCCTTATAGTTGGGCCTCCACCAAAGGCAAGCTCATATAAGAGAGACAATGAAGTTCTCAATCAATAAGGGAAGAGCTTGGGGGTTGAAAAATGTGTTCAGACTTAAAGGACAAAGGGATTCAGACTCAATGTGAAGTGAATAATTTATCCAGAGTAACTTTGCTCTCAAAATTGAATTATTTCTCGTCTTTTCCATAGCTCGGATTTGGACCATTTATAGCCTTCAAGTGGAACTGAAGGGCCGAGTCAGAACGTTTCCAGTATATGGAAGACCAAGGATCATTGATATCATGATGTGACATGGAAACCCAACACCATTTTTTTAATTTTGGGCACATTTCCTGATGTACTTCGGTTGTAGTGCTGCAACCTGCGTATGCGCATGCTATAATATAGGCAGGGCATGTATATGTGGAAAAATCATGTTTTTAGCTCTAGTATTTGCAAAAAGGGACTTCAAGTCTGCATAGGGAAATGGAAAAATCCCCTATGTGCAAGATTGCATGGGGTGAGGAAAATATTGCTATAACAGATGCCCCCTAATGTGTGAGGTCAGAGGAGTATCTGTGATGGAAAAAATACATTATAAGAGCCAGAAGTGGATTAATGGGGACCCAGCAGGAAGAACTAGTTTCTCATACAATCTGCACTGAGTTTGCATACATGGCTGCCAATTTGAATTACACTACAAATCCATGTGAAAATATACCAAACAACTGTCCATGGCCATGAATAAGAAAATACATATGTGGTTACATGCCAAAGGATTTCATAGTCATGAACAAGGCCCAGTAAAACCAGTCTCAAAATCAATATGAAGATATCCATATACAATGGGGTACAATATGATCTCCCATGATCACTGAAGTCACACGTGTACTAGTCCAATGAAAAGGTAGCAACAAATCAAGAAAGATGCAACTATAAACTGGTGTCTTCAAGTCTTCTACACAATTCGCCAAAGGTGCAAGTCTACATCATGTGAATAAAGGAGTTGAGGTCGAACACAATGAGACTTCGTTTGATTACCGATCATTGAGATATACCGTAAACAAACGCGAGACAACCTACTGATGATGAAAGTAGGTATCAAGGCACCAAGTACATTCTTACAAGTGTGAATGAAGGAGTCAGGGTCGAACACTTGAAGAATCCATCGATCAGGAGACATTGATGTATTCCCAACTGTCAGTGGAGAGAGAACCTACCACTAATGATTGCAAGCCTCTAGGTACTCATAGGACTCTATGTATTGTCTCCAGAATAGATGAGCTGAATTCAATGGAAGGAGACCCGTTGAAAGGAGAGAATTAAGGCATCTCTCATCATTCAGAACGAGGTACAAATAAAGAGCTTAATGATTTGGAGGAAATCAAACAAAGAACATGTTCACGAGCCAACGACCCTGTGTGTCTTTCGTGTGTTCCAGGTGCAAGAGGTACATGAAAAAGACCCTCTGAATAGAAATCAATGAGGAAAAATGTTGACAAAGGCAAGTAAACCACCAATAAGGATAATGGCATCCAAGACACTGCACGAATCCCAATGTGTGAATAGATGTCTTTCCGTCGAACACAAGGGAAACCACTCAGTCAACGACCAATGATGAAATGTCAATTGTTGGGTTCAAGGTTACCTACCAATGAGGAAAGTAGGACTAGGGTGCACAATAGGAATACAAATTCATGTGATTCTGAGACAAAATGAGGGTATGTACGACATGAAAAGTCAAGATTTCTGAGGAATGGCCGACACAAGTTGATAGACCTCCTTTGAACAAGAGCATGAGACATATGGAAGAATCTGGAAGCATAGAATCAATGATGAAACCACGAGATGCAGGAGGCATCAATCAAATTCTCCATGGGGACTAGAAGAGTAACCAGTCAGGGGAGCAAACTCTCTATAACGAGCTCATCTTCCTAAGGTCATGCTAAACCCAAAATTATGATGACAAATGGACTAAAAACTTTTGTGCTCTGTTCAAAGGCAACATGACTGCAGAAAATATAAGATAATACTCCCTTCTCGCCCGTCTTTTTTTGTTTTTTCAAAGTCAAATGAATGCTATGATACAGAGGAGGGAACGAGTGTCACAAGTAAGAAAAACTAGTTCCAGCAGTGGAACATACCTATGCTCAATGCAAGGAGGTCCATGCAGGAGATGGACACTTAGGGCAATGTTCCCTCCTAGGTATATGGTGTCAAGTTACGAAGGATATAAACAAGGCTCTGCTTGTTTGAGGATGCAAAACTGTTGAGGCAAATGGTTTATAATGCAAAGTGAGAACCGACAACAAGCTCAATACTGCAAGAAAGGGCATGAGATGCAATCACAACTTATCGCCACAAATGTCCTTTTTTGTAATCTTAGTCTACTTGGTTTTTAAAAAGGGATAAACTTGTGTTGGCAGCCAATTCAATTTTTAAAATTGCCATATAAGCTGCCTACACCTTTTGTCTCATAAACGTCAAGTCATTGTCGCATTTTGCAAGCAGACATTCTTTTTATTTTATGCGACATTTGCAAATAGGTTTCGATTTAGTTTTCACGACTGAAAGCGTGAAAAATCTTCCGTCGTTATTTGGACTGTCATGACTTTCTCATTGATATTCTGAAAAGCACTTACTTTGGTTTACTATTAAGTCGCTGGAATGATTTTTTGAACCATGTCCATTCACCTATCTTCACTTTCATTGCGCAGCTTGATTTTTGGTAAGGCATTGAGCATGATAAGTTATCAGTTATAATTGATTTCACAAGGGTCATGGATGATCTTGTTTTATATAATGTGACCTTTACTATCTTAACCTCTAAACTTATCGATTTCATAAAGTCATTGGTCACAATGTTATAAGACTTTGATTATATTGTGCAACAAGCACATGGTAACGTTTGAGTTTGACTTCACATTGAATGGAAATGTTTGATTATACACTTGGCGCGTTGATGAAACATTTGGATTTGCTTTGGTTTGAATTATACTATGGCGTATTAATATATGGTTTTGGTTTTACATTGATTAATGGCACGTATTAACTTTGGTTTGATTCTATGTTGAATGTTCGTGGTTTCAAACGATACAATGGTGCCTTGGTATCGCTATCCACTGTTTAAATTCATGTGTTAACCGATCAATGTGGTTTGAGCGATGTCATAATTGATTAAACAGTGTTGTACTGTGCCATTAATGTTTTGCATGGTGGTGAACTAACCCACCACCTTCGCACGCGCCTATTGATTTGCCTCCTCGTTTAGCATTTACAGCTGTTAGCCCTATCGATTATGCTCCTATGTGTTTGATCTGAACCCTACCATGATGTCCACACCATGGCTCCTGTCGTAAGGGATGAGCCCAATGGAAACCAGGCATTGTTAATGTTTGATGGTGCTTACAGCGACTTGGAAGAATTCAGATGGCTCCCGTTCATCTGAAGGTTTGATGGCTTTAACCCTGGTGTGGCTCGGCAATTTGCGTTAACTTTCGATGGCTGTCGAGCCAAGGTTGGGGATGTGCAGCTGGAGATTAATGAGCGATTTCTTAGTTTGGCTACCAGTCTACCTGCTACTGGACATAAGTGGTCGAAAAATTGCAAGCTGGAAGATGTCCCCTGGACGTTACTCTTTCAGTCACGAAAGGTTAATTCTTGAGACAAGGGTTTGCCCACAAACATGCTGAAGCAACGCTGGCACGACTTGCTATTGGTAATTAAGAAATTCATCACCTGCGAGGGCAGGTATGGTTTCGTTTTCATGTATCACCTTCGGATACTTATGGTTTTCATGGGATTTGAACTTAACATGCCTCACTACCTGCATAGGAGTTTGTTTAAAATGGCTAAAAGGTATAAACGCAANTGATCTTGTAATGCTTATTTTATTTTTCTTTATAATGCTTATGGTGACATAAACAAAATTTTATTTTTCTTACTTTTCTTAAAATCCGATAAACCAATTCTAATCTCAATAAACAATAATCAGTTTCATCATTATTATTGTAAAAAAAATATTATAAAATTTATAAAGTAATAAAGTAATAATGACTTTGAATTAATAAAAAAACATAAGTCAATAATCTTCGCATATTATATAGTAGGTAATGTCATGATGTAAGAATCGTGAACATTTTATGACCTTTGAAATCATTAAAATATTCATACTTTGGAATGACCTTTGAGTCATTTCAAAGAGAGACTTTATTACAACTTCAATTGAATTATTGTTTGTAGTGCTTATGGCCTTTAAGACATGATTTGCACAGTTTTTCAAGGAGCTCTATGCATAAATATAATTAGATTATTCTTTTGGAAAATACACTATTATTAGATTATTCTTTTGGAAAATACACTTCTACTACACATAAAATAATATTATATTAAAAGGAACTTAATTTATGAATGATGATAAAAAAAAATTATGAAAATTGTTATAGATTTGCTTTACGTAGAAGTTTGAATAATGATTCAAGATATAGGTTATACCGCCTATCTTTTATTAGATTTGCTTTAAATGAGAAGGTATTATTTATTATTATTATTGTATTATGAAACAATGTCATACTCAAAGGTAAAGTTTTTTATAACTTTAAAAAAAGAAAAGGGAAAAACATCTTTATAGAAAGATTTGAAATTAGATAACTATTAAGTTTTATAACTTTAAAAAGAAAGAAAATGGAAAAACATATAGGAAGATTTGAAATTAGACAACTATTAAGTAAAGATAAATAATGTTATACATGAATATACAAATGCTCTTCCAAAATTGTTATTACTATAGAGTAGTGGATTGTTACTACT
>JZKD02S1674983.1:375163-393138 GCA_000966675.3 Picea glauca
CGCACTTTACCTCTTACCATCTACCCCCTTCCCCCTCCAAGCTAAGCTCCTTATCGCCTTTCTATACCGCCCTCGCTCCCTCCGACACTTGTCCTCCACTCACATCACCTGCACACCTATCCCCTTTCCACTGTCACATATTTCCCTCTCACCTCCCGAAATGTGTCCCCCACTCATACTCCATGTCACCTCCATCATGTTTTCGTGTCCCCCCTGACCAATCACACCCCCCGCCTTTGCATCCTTTCCCTTTATCACAACCATTATGTATGTACACTGCAACTCCCCCATATTGGCACTCACGCACTCCCAGTCATCACCAACAGAAACCTTCCACACAACCACCATTCACCTGTTGTAGCCTGTGAATTTGCGCCAAGATTCTCGCCAAATCCCCGTCGTCAACGTCCATGTATGCCTGTCGATGTTCCCTGCAAACATTGAATGAAGATCCAAGTGGTAGAGGTTTAGAGTGTTGTCAACACGTTTTCCATGTGCCGAGTTGATTCAAGCCCCGTTTGGATCCCGATGAAGACAGTTAATAAAGTAGGGGGAGGTGGTTGAGACATTGTCTTCCCCCATAAATGGAAATCTTGAAAGGGAATGTCAGGTTGTGTAAGCTCACATCTAATAGGGAAGTTTCAGATGCAGGATCTCGCATCTGATAGAAGACTGCATGCGTAGTCTGCAAATAATACTCTCAACGTAAAGCTTTGAATGCGGTGGCTCGATCGCTCCTCGGGTGGTTGTAGTCACTCCTGAGTATTAATATGTATTTTTGGTTTTTTGTTATGGTCGATAGTTGAGCAAGGCTCCCAGATTGTAAAGTTTTGATAAAGCTCTGGTTCTCTGGTTATGTAGCTTCATTTGAGACTTCTTGTTTAATGAAAGTCAACTTTCTTCTTCGTCTTATTTGCCTTTGATACTGAAGTGTCCATGATTGAAGGATTCACATGGATTTTTATAGTTGTATTGTGATGGATGTTTGATTACAATGTTGTTATGGTGTTCTTTAGTTTTCTGAAACTTTGAATCCAAGAGGATATTGTTTTATGAGTTTTTCCTCCTTAGGCTGCTTGAAGACCTGATGTCCATAGAAGACCCCTACATTCTCCTCACAAATTCTTCCCCTATTCACCTTTACTACAACTTATTGACTGAAGTTGATCAAGACCTCAACTGCTTGTGCATGTTGTTCCAATTTTCTGAGTTAAAACAATATTATCTTGAGTTTGTGCCCATTTGACCTCTTTAAAATTATTCATTGTGACATATAAACTGATTGGTACTAGGCCTACCTTCAATGCAATCTGAAGGTGAATTCTAGTTCTAACAAAATGGAGGAGAGTTCACTTCAAAGGATTTTATGGATTTCTTAAGCAAGGATGGAATACAAATGCAATTCTTCATCGTTGGAACATCGCAACAGAATGGAGTTGTTGAAATAAAGAACAAGATAGTACATGAAATGGCTCAAACAATGTTAATGGATTCTAAATTGACAGATGTCTTTTGGACACATGTGGTGCATACAGTAGTTCACATTCAAAACAAAGCTCATAAACAATAGTGACAAAACTCCCTATGATCTATGGAAAGGAAGACCAACAAATGTGAATCACTTCAGAGTGTTCAGAAGCAAATGCTAAATCAAAAGAGAAAATGGCAGAATGGGAAATTTTGATTCTCGTGTGGACAAAGGTGTACTTTTTGGGTTATTCATGTACAAGGAAAGCATAAAAGTGTTACAATCTAAGGCTCAACAAAGTTGTGGAAAGCATCAATGTAATAGTTGATGAAATAGGTGGAAAAAAATTAAAGGAAGAAGAAAAGGAATCAATGGAATAGGTTTACAAATAAGAAGCAAAGGATGAAGAAGCAACATAAGGGGATGATGAAGAAGATCAAATAGAAGTAGAAGAGAAATTTCAGCAAGTACCTTCAAAGATACCTAGTAAACAAGTACAAAAGAATCATCCTTCAGATCATATTATTGGGAACAAATATGCATGAATTGAGACTAAAAGAAGAATTCATTCACCATATCAACTTCACCTAGAACTATTATCTTCGATTCAACCAAATAATTTTGAAGAAGCCATAAAGGATGAATTCTGGAAAAATTTCATGAATGGGGAGTTGGATCAAATAGAGAATAATGACACTTGGGAATTGGTTCCAAGACTAAGGTACAAGAATCTGATTGGCACGAAGTGGGTCTTCAGAAATAAATTGAATGAATATGGACAGGTTACCAGGAAAAAAGCTATATTGGTATGTAAATGATACGCATAGGTTGAAGGTATCAACTTTGAAGAGACGTTTTCCCTAGTTTCCATAATGGAAGCAATAAAATTGATCTTAGCTTATGCATGCTTCAAGAATATTAAAGTCTATCAGAAGGACGTTAAATCAACCTTTCTGAATGACGAAATTGAAGAAGAAGTTTACATTGAGCAACCAAGAGGATTTCAGTTGTCAAAGAAAGAAGATTACATATGTAGGTTGAAGAAGGCCTTGTATGGTCTAAAATAGGATCCCAGAGCATGGTCCTCTAGATTAGATAGATATATACAACAAGCATGGTTTAGAAAAGGAAATGCAAACAACAACCTCTACATCAAGGTAAATCAAGATAGTATTTTATTAATTAAAGTTTATGTTGATGATATTATTTTTAGAAGTGATGATGACACGTTAAGCTAGAAATTTGCAAAGGATATGCAAAATGAATTTCAAATGTAATTACTTGGAGAACTATCCTTTTTTCTGGGTATTCAGATATGTCAAAGAAACCAAGGAATTTTTATTTCTTAAACTAAGTATATAACATAAATGTTGAAGAGGTTTGGAATGGAAGATTGCAAACCAGTTAATACTCATATGAAAACTGGTTGCAAGTTGAGAAAAGATGATGATTCAAAGTATACATATCAGAGGCAGTACAGGTCAATGATTGGAAGATTACTTTACATGACAACATCCAAACCAGATGTAATGCAGGCGGATGGACAAGTGGCACGATTTCAAGCAACACCAAAGGAATCACATGTTCTAGCAGTGAAGAGGATTTTCAGATATCTCAAGGGAACAAAAGAGTTTGGATTATGGAATCCAAAAGGAAAGGATATATCATGTATTTCCTACACAGATGCAGATTGGGCAGGTTGCATTGATGATCGATGAAGCACTAGTGGAGAGACATTCTACTTGGGTGAGTGTTTGGTATCTTGGCTAAGAAAGAAACAGTCATCAGTATCATTGTCTACAACTGAAGTAGAGTATATTGCAACAACAAAATGTTGTACACATGTTATATGGATGAAACAAACTTTGACAAATATACAGGTTGAGTATGATGAGCCCATACCTATATATTGTGATAATACAAGAATTATCATTATCTCAACGAATCTAGTGATGCACTCCAAGACGAAGCACATTCCAATAAAATATCACTTTCTACAAGAACAGGTTGTAGAGAAGAACATCAGAGTTGAATATGTGGGAACAAAATAACAGGTTGAAGATATCTTCACAAAACCGCTTCCAAGGGAAGATTTTGAATATCTTTGCCAGAAACTCAAAGTAATTTATACTCCAAAATGAATGCTTTTGAATTATTATCTTATATGTCTTATATTTAGATGAGGAAGAACCATAAAGAGGACAATTCAGGTTGGGGGAATAGGTTCAGGAAGAGTTCATCCAGGGGGGAAAACCCCAAGGACAATTTAGTTAGGGGGAGTAGCCTTGGACGGGAAGTTACCTTTTCCATTGATTTCAAATGGGTAGGGATTCACCAGATTCCGGATAATGATTTAGATGCTTGGAGAGAGAACAAAGGAATGGTCATATTCACCAGATGAAGGACAAAGAGTTAGATTCTTGGAGAGAGAGCACCAAGGTATGTTTCCCGTGGGAGCAATAGTCATAGGGAGAGCATAAGCAATATGAATTCAGTGTTTCCATCAATGCCAAAGTCAGATATTGTTGATTAATTGGGTTGGTTTTCGTTGATGTCAACCCTAGAAGTAAGTCCAGTAGAAAATTCTGGTGGCCCCAATAATATGGTTAAGGGACTTCAGTTTGATTTATGTATAATGGTATGAAAAATAATATACTTGCAAGTAATACTATTCTATATGGATATTACATGTCATGCCAATTTTAGTGATATGTGGAACGTCACATAACTCCTCATGGTTAGAGATTTATGGCCTTGTGAAGTTGGAGAACCCCCATGAGTTATCTAGAAGGTCAAAGAAGTCGAATTATTCTAGAATCTCCTAGAAGAAGTTGACTAGTCAAATGGGTGAAACTAGGATTTAATCATGGGTTAAGTTGTTGCAATAAGAAAATAATTAAAAATAATTTAGTTGCAACTAGATGTGGAGAATTTACTATTTGTAGCAAAGAGGGTTAGAAGTGGACAAGTGGTTAGAAATGGGTTATCCCTAAAAGAAAGAAATTGGGTTAAGTTGGTTAGAAGGTAACCCCTTGAGGAAGCTACATGGAAGTATAAATAAGAGAGAAAGCCTCTCCTATTAACACCTATTTAGAACATTGAATATCTATTATTGTGTAAGTTTTATTGCAGGTACTCATTGATACATCTGAAGTTGCACAAGTCTAAGATAACATGATGGGTTGATGGTGAAAGTTTCGGAATTGCACAAAATACTGAAAAAAAAAACCCTAGTTTTCTAGGTGTACACGGGCTACAGTGGAATAGAGCGCATACATATGTAGGATGAAGGAGAAAAAAGCATGTACATATGCATGTTGAAGAAGAAAAAATCACGTGTAGTTGGGAAAATCCATAAAAAGTTGAGGAGATGAAGATGCCAGGTCTCTAGAGTCTGAAAGCAAGATCCCAGGAAGGTCTACAGTGATCAAGTACAATAGATCTATCTATAGGTTTAAACGGAAAGAATCTTCAATAATTGTGAAGGAAACAACAAAAGAGAAGATCATGATCAACTAAGGCATGAATTTAGAAGAACTACATCACAAAGAAGATCATTTAATCTCAGGTATCAAAGTTTATTTCATAGTTATTGTTTTACTTGTAATAACTTTGAACATAAAGTTGTAGATTGCAGATCATATGGAAGAAATGTTCAAGCAAGATATTTTTATGTGGCTCCCTATAATATTGAATGTTATAAATTCCACGACTATGGACACATAGCTCGTGATTGTAGAAGCATGATGGAATATTCCTTGAAGGAAAATATTGATATCGGGTACAAGAAAGTTTGGAGAAGAAAACAAGAAGAGTAGGTAAATGAAGAACTCTCAGAGATCATACTCACGGGATTTACAAAGGTGCGAGATCATGATGAATCTACATGTAAAGAGGAAGATGTCAGAACTTAGAATGATGACCCCACGATAGATCAAATTTATATATTGGTGTAAGCAATCCAGCTTGGAGACTCCTAGTAAATGTGAATATTGAAGAGTGGGATTCTAAGTAGCTATTAGAGATCAGAGAACTATCTTTCAGGAATTTTGAAGTGTTAGTTTACATATTTTGGGAAGGAAGATTCAAAATGATTTGATGACAAAGGTGCAAAATTTATTGTGACAGAATGGTTGATTAAGGAGCAATTTTCCAAACACATCCCCATGCAGGTATGAATAGATCAGCTACAAGTTACGAGGAATATCATTGGCACAATTTTGAGGTAGATATTCATGATTGTATAGAGGATTTCAATCATGTATTCAAGTATGGATATATTCATTACAGATTCGAGAATGTGTACTTATTGCATACTAGTAGAGTTTGATTTGAAGATAGAGAAGACTAGTGGACATATTTGATTTCTCTTGAGAAGAAAGAATATGTCGTGATTAGTTGCAGCAGATTCGAAGAAGCTTTCAGAATAGTGAAGTGAAATATGGTTCAGCATTGTGTGTAGTTGAGTAGTAGAGTCATGGAAATTTATGTGACATATGGACAATGATAAATTCATGAGATATTTAGTAGGTCTAGAAGACAATACTTGACATGAACCAAAGAAGATACATGACAGTGGATGAAAGAATGAGCTCAAGAGGAATGTTCAGTAAATCATATAACTTATAAAATAAGCATATTGACAGGTGAAACCAGCTAGTCACAAGAAGGAAAGTCATGAGAGACACAACAAGACAGGGGGAGAGAAACCATCAGGAGGAGTTATACTGTCAAAGGGATATTATTGAATTATTATGTCATTGGTATCATCTCAGTGAAAACATGGCAAGCCATGAAGAATTGAAGTCAAGAGATGAAGGGACTTTGACAAGAACATTTTTAGTATACGTCATTGGATTACACTAGGAAGTACCAATGGACAAGAAGCCCCAGAAGAGAGGAAAGGAATCATATACAAGAATCCCACATTCATATACACAACATTTTTTAAAGAATAAAGGGGGAGATAAATCATCATGGGGAGTTACCCTTTTCCATTGATGTCAAAGGAGAAGAGAAATATCATAAGCATAAAGATAGGGGGAGTGAAGCATGAATACATGGGGATAAATAATCACAGAGGGAGTATGAGTGTTTCCATCAATGCTAAAGGGGGATATTGTTTGAAAATTGGTTTCCATTGATGTCAACCCTAGAAGAAGTACAGAAGCCTCTAGAAGTGATGGGTGTACTTGAATAAGTCTCCAAAGTGGTCCCCTTATGGAATAGCTTTAAGCGTGGCCCTCACAGGAAGACACTTTGAAGAAGTCTACAAGAAGCCCTGGAAATATGGTTAAGTGTTAAGAATCCCTAGAGGGGTGGTCATGAATCCCGAAGATAATTGAAGAAAAAGAACATGAAGGACATTGCAAATCCATTCAAAACCATCATAGATTGCTATTCCTTGTCATGTCATTTCCAACGATAAGTGGCACACCACGTGGTTCCTCACGGTTGAGAATTTATGCCCTCTTAAATATGAAGCCCTGAAAGCAAGTGAAGAAAGCTTGGATCTAAGGACAAGAAGTTACAAGTCGACCCCAAAATTAGTTAAAGGAGAAAAATGGTTACAAACAAGAAGTTATAGGTTCACCCTAAAGTCAAGAAAATGAGGTACTTGGAAAAGTATAAATACCCATCAAGAGCCTCTCATTTGATGATTAAGACCAAGCAAGGATGTGATTTATTAGCGAAAGTAAAGAAGTGGAGTAGTGAGAAGGACAGAAGTCTCAGAGTTGCAGATGTGCAGAGGGATTCTGGGAAACCCTATATGAGGTGACCCTGTGGGTCAAGTATAGGATGTCCCATGACACCCCCACTTGTTTCCTAGTATCATTATGTGAGGCCCCACTCGTTGCCTAGTCCAACCCCAAGAGGCTGAGGAGAAGTTATGAAGAAGATGCCATATTGTTGATGTTGAATCCGAGGAAGGGTTGATGATCCGATATCTAATGTACTAAGTTTTACATAATGAAAGGTGTGTTTTCTATATATTTTGAGGCTTGTATATTGGATGTTATGGTATATTCTTGAGGCATATATTGGAGGTTATTTTATATGCTTCAGGAATATATTAGAGGTTATGGCATATACTTGAGTCATATCTTGGAGGGTTTGCCACATGTTTAAGGCATGTTTTGGCAAATGTTTGAGGCTTGTATTTTGGATATTTTGGCACATGGTTTGAGGTATATCATGGTGGTGTTTGCACATGTTTGATGGTTTGAGGTATATATTGGAGGTCTTGGCACATGATTTGAGGCATGTTTTGAAGACTTAGGCACATGTTTAAGACATATCTTGGAGGCATTTGGTACAGGGTTTGATGCATATCTTGATGATCTTGAGCATATGATTTGGGGAATGTTATTGGTGATCTTGGCATAAGCATTATTTTTTTGAACCAACTTTGATAATAATGATGTATCAATATCAATGACAGTAGCAGTAACATGTTGATTCTCTCATTTATATTTTTGGGAGGAAGGAAGGGGCAAGGAAATGGGGTTGGAGCCTCCTTCCAGTTGGAGTTGGAAATTCCTTTAAGTTGGAGCCTGTAAACTAGGGTTTTGGAGCATCCTTCTAGTTGGAGTTGGAGAATCTAGGGAGTTGGAGCTTCCTTCAGGTCGAAGCTTGTAAACTAGGGGGTTGGAGCCTCCTTCTAGTTGGATCTAGAGAATTTAGGGAGTTGTAGCTTCCTTCAGGTTGGAGCCTTTAAATAGGGGGTTGGTGCCTCCTTTCAGTTGGTGCTAGAGAATCTTGGAAGTTGGTGCCTCATTCCAATTGGTGCTAGAGAATATTGGAAGTTTGTGCTTCATGTGGATGTAATATTCAAGATATATGTTCAATGGTTTTCACCCATTTGGGTTTCCACGTAAAATTATCGTGTACTATGTATGTTTACATGTTATGGTTAAAAATGGTAAAATGTGTTCAATACTCATTCACCACCCACCCTAGTATTGGTGAATATTCCAACAAAGCATTCAAAAAAACATTACACGAGAAAATGAAGACAACCTAAGATTGAAACCACCAAATGATCATACACTATAGAAGACATTCCATATGTGCTCATATGTAGGTCCATGTGTAAGAAATGTTATTTGGAAATACACAGAGACACAATGATTGAATAAAAAAATATGACATTTGAGATAATGAGTATTGACCAACAATGATCACTAGATAGCTAGATGAGTCGTTGCAGCCTCTTTTTTGCATGTTTGGGGGAAGTGGCAATTTATTTCAAAGTGTAGAGTATTCATTGTTGCCACGTGTTTTCTCATTCTCTGTCCCTATCCATTATCTAGAATTCTATGAATTAATCCAACATTCCCAAAAAAATGTGAGCACAACAGAAGGTTGTCTTCATGATTTGTGTACCAAAGGACTTCCCACTTTCAAGATTAGTTCGATGTGTATAAACCAATTCAAGGATAAATAGATTGTAGTGAAAATATGCTCATGTTTATCTTAAGATGGAGATCAATATGTCCAAGAAGTTCCACACCCTAAACTAAATTTGAAATGGTACAAATGATGTGGTTAGAATTGAACTTGTGACTTTGAAAATTAAAGCAAAGCTTTAAATCCAAATACATAAGAGAAGGTGCAAATGCATTCACACTAAGAAAATTAGAGGAAAATCCCAATGCAATCGCAATAAAGAAATTAGAGGAAAATCCTACACAGAATGCACTTTAGCAGAAAAAGAAGTTGATGTAGTGGCATGTGTTGAACAAAGAAAGTGACGACAATGACATTCATGAATAAAAATCCAAATTTCAAGTTACAAAAGTGTGCCCTAACATGAAACATGCCAGCTTGAGCACAACACTGAAAAAAGAGGTAAGGTTATGTGTTCTTTTTTCTTTGCTTTAACACATGGAAAAGTACCAAATTATCGAAATATCAAATATTTTATAGAAACATGATGTTTGTATCAGAAATAAGTGAGAAAGAAAATATATAAACAACTAAGGTTGAAAGGATTACAAGTCATGGATTGCCTATAATGGGATTAGTTGAAAAACAATGTAAAGTCACATTGTAATATTTTATTATTATTTTGTAAGTTTAGAAAAATTAATTTCAAGACAACTATAAGTGGAAAAATCTTGGGTATGTAATGAAGAGTTTTCTCAAGTCTTAGTCACCAAGTGATGGGTATCTTGGTTTAAAGTAAAGGATCCATAAAGGTGAAACATTCTTAAAATTTTCAAAGAGTTGAGATTGGTTGTAATGACCATGTAAAACAAGGTATACGAGTCCACATTATTTCTTACTTGAAGTTTAGAAAAAAAATTTAATGAGACTATATTTTCATGGACAAGGTGAAGTTTAGAGTGCATGATTTGTGTTACCCAACACTCCAAGTTATGAGTCCATACTTAAGAGTTTAGTTTCAGACATGACCTTGGAATGTCAATTAAGTTTGTCAAACCAAGGTCATAGGTGTCTTGTTGTGTTATAGCAATATTTGTCTCACCCCATGCAATATTGCACAAAAGGCCTTTTTCCATTTCCCTATGTAGACTTGAAGTCCCTATTTGCAAATCCCAGAGCTAAAAACATGATTTTTCCACATATATGTTCCCTTCCTATATTACATCATGTGTATACGCGGGTTGCACCACTAAAACCCATGTACATTGGGAAATGTGCCCAAAATTAAAAAATGGTGCCAGGTTTCCATGTCACATCACGAGATCAATGATCCTTGGCCTTCCATATACTGGAAACATTTCGACTTGACCCTTCAGTTCCACTTGAAGGCTATAAATGGGCCAAATCCGAGCTATGGAAAAGAAGAGAAAGAATTCAACTTTGAGAGCAAAGTTACTCTAGAGAAATTATTCACTTCACGTTGAGTCTGCATCCCTTTGTCTTTTAAGTCTGAACACATTGTTCAACCCCCGAGATCTTACCTTATTGATTGAGAAATTCATTGTCTCTCTTATATGATCTTGTCTTTGGTGGAGGATTGAAGTGGTGGAGGCCCAGCTGGAAGGAACTTAGTTTCTCGGTTTTGAACCGTGCTGACACGGAAGTTTGTAACTCATTCACTTCTGCTAATTATATCTTAATAGAAATACTATTTTCTCATCCAATTAATATCTCACAAATATTTGAATTATTATTCCATGGGTGTATTTGTTATGAATGTTGATGGATTATGCTATTGAATGTGCTAACAATATATATTATCACCATATCCTTGCATTGCTTGGTTGTTGAGGACTAGTTGCAGGTATATTTCTTTGGGTCAAGTGCTCAACGGTGGAATTCATCGAACGTTTAGATGAGGTAGGCCTATTATCTTGCCTTGTTATCATTTTTGTTTATATACCATACTTGAGATTAGAGTTGATTTCTGCAGTCATTTCTGTCTATTGTGGTTTACCCCTAGCCATAGAGAGAGTTTCCTCATAATAGAATTGACGACCAGACTGGGGATAAAATCTTCTTTTTGGGGTTTGGAGTGTTTTTCTCCTTAGATTGCTCTTGTTCATATTGAGTTTATTGTCGTATGATTGCTTGACAACCTCTGTTCACTATGAGTCTTAGTGTCTTTGCCTTCTCCTTACCCTAGCTTTGTTTTGACACATATACGTGGGTTTTTGCTTGACAGTCGCGTACATATGCATGATGTACTTTTGCAAGCTTCGTACATACGCACTTTTCCCTTGAACAGTCACGTACATCAACCTTTGTTGCTTGATAGCTGGGTTTGGTGGTTGTTGGGTAGGTTTTGATGATTGTTGAGTCTTATTGGGTCTTTGTGGTGACTGTTAAGTGTCTGTTGAATGACAGAAAACTTGTCTTTGGTTGAATTTTTGTGTGGTGCCTTTATCATCATCTTTTCATTTTGATTATCCTTGCACCTTGGGCTGGGTGTTTTGCTCCTTGATATCCTACTCGGGTTGTCTCTATCTATACACAGTAGAGTCTTTATATCAAGTTGTTGTTCAGTCCTTGCATTTTCATTCTCTTATATTGAAAATACAAAAATATTAGGCATTTCACATTGATTGGAATTTCGATCTCTTGAGTTTTTTCATTTATCTTAGTGCATGTAAAGAAAGATTGCATTTTATTTAGAATTGCATAATTGAATTGAAAATTGCATTTTTGAAAAGCATATCATTTATTGGAAATTGAAGTTAGGACTTTGCATTGTATTCATATTCTATTATTTTACTTGTTGAGTCATAACATCACTAGTTTCACGACCACATCTTTTGAGTAAGCAAGGCCATTAAAATTAACGCTATAATTTAAAATTGATTAGTAACGATTTTATTTTCCAGGGTGCACAAACTAGCTTAGGATTTAGAGCCTTGGAATAGGATTTTATGAATAAACTTCTCCAAGGATATTAAATCAACATATGTATTTGACTAAGGGAGTGGATAAATCCATTGTATAATCGATAATATTAGGAGGCTCTACTTACACCGGAGTTAAGCACGAGGTCGTGTGAGGTCGGTTGAAGGGATATCCTTCCGATACCTTCTTAGCATCATATATATTTCTAGGGATCTATTCATGTATGGATATCTTGCTAGTGCCCTTACCTCTATGAGAGGCAGTGCTTTCAAGGTTTCAGGATTTTCTACCCTGCCCATACGGTGGACCTGACTTACAATTGTTTGCTTGTGAATCGGTTATACCGTGGTTGCTTATTTTCCTGACTTAGGTACCACATAGGTTACTTGCAGGGGTTATTCTACAATTACCCTGGGTCAAATAAGGGTCGGACATCACACAGCCTTTATGGAGGATTACCTCTCCAGGGGGATCTGACTGACTGGTTGTTAAGCCCACGAGGGCCCCTATAACTGATTTTGTTTCCTCCAATCTTTAGCAGTGGAGTCTCAGGCCCCTCTTGGGCGAGGCATACCTACTTTAGAGATGGAGGTCCCTTTCAGCCACTTTATCCTATTTGTGTGCATATTGGTCATTTGAATATTTTTTGGTGTGCTCTTTGATTATTAGTAGACCTTTGAGATTTTATACCATGATTTGAGTTGTCATTATCATGGATAGTGGAGTTCATGTGACTCCCTCCTTTACCGCTACCCCCCCCCCCATGATGCTCACTCATTTCATGGGGATGAATCCATTCGCTTTTCATAATGGTATGCATAATCATGACACTCAATCAATGCCTTGGGTCTCTAATCATTTTCTTATTGATATGCCAAACATACCTTCACCCTTTCCGTCCTCTCACTGGTCCACTTATGTGAATCCTAGTTTTGGATCCAGGGGCAACATGACCCTACCATCTACATCTTCATTTGATAGGATTCATGTCCCTCTACCAACTCTTACTATGGGAGGTTGGAACCTCCCCTCTTACGGATCCAGTCCTAGCCATGTTTTTTCAGGAGCCAATACTCAAATGGGTGGTTATTATACTTATTACACCCCATCTATGTATCCTTCGTCCGTCATGCTAGTTCCTACGAACACTTTTCCCATGGAGGGTCCACATATATCCTCAGGCCTTTCATATGGGGTTCAGTTTTACAGTTCAGGCTACTCTCTTCATGGAACCCCTTCACACGGGGGCAACATATATCCTCACTTGAATAATCCTTATCATAATTTTGTCTCTTCGCAAACATCTTCTTTAGTGATGATGCCCGTACAAACCTCTATGGATCAATTAGGTGGAGGATACTACCTTTACGGACAGGGACAAGGTGTAAACCAGGACACTGCTTGGCCTTCAATGTCTCAAAACTAGTCTTTCCCAAGACCTTGGTCTCAAATGCCACAACTCACCACTATCGCTAGTCCAGTCACTACCAGTCATACTGGAGCTCCATCACCAGCCACTGCTAGTCATGTTGGAGATTGGTCGATGATCTCTGCAATTCATGTTGAAGACTTGCAACCATCCGATGTTAGTCATGCTAGGGGCATCACTCTAGTTGCCATGAGTCATATAGATATCACATCTCCAACATGTATACATCATGTGGGAGATGAACCTTCAACCTCTGCCAGTCACGCTAAGAGCATGTCACCAACCATTGTAAATGACACCAGGGGCATTCATACGATTGAGAATCCTAGACGTGTCAGACATAAGCCCATATTCCTTTGGAGGACTTGCGAATGAGATCACCTTACTCGTTTGTTTCCTACTACTACTAGGATACAGGAAGCGTGGTTCTCACCTGGGGGCCCTTTCGGTTCTAAGGCGTATGTGGTTTCCCTTTCTCCATTGATTGACATGGCATTCATGTTGATGCAATCCTCGCCTGACCACACCCCCATTTTTTAGGGTGATTTGTCTCCTGGCCTTGTTTTCACACATCCTATTCAACCAACGGTTGAATAAGTGGTCATACTGATGCAATCTCCGATCAATCCAACTCTTTTTCTTGAGGTTGATGCATCTCATAGCCTTGTTTGCATGCATCCTATTGAACCAATGGTTGAAGAAGTGGTCGTACCGACATAATTTCTAGTCAATCCAACCCTTCCCTTGGAGGGTGATGCATCCTTCAACCATGTCATTAGCATTTTTGGTTCTGCATCTTCTAAACAAGAGAGAGTTTTACTCTCCCCGAGTACTCTCCCTTCAAGCCCTGGAGAAGTTCCCTTTGATTGGGATGGTCTTGTGGGGTATCCAATGCCTCCTCCTATGTCCTTTCAAGTAAGAGACATTATCTGATATATCATCGAGAAGCTAACCTCCTCTATCATTTTATCCTCCTCGACTTGGAGAGATTTTGGTTTTCCCAATCTTGTGTTGGTTATTCGTAAGATGCTGACCTTTCATAAAAGTCCAATACGGGTGCCTTAGCCTCCCCCGTGACATGTCACCTAGAAACCTCTCAACGAGTCTAATTTAAGATATTTTCTTACTCGTCTAAAAAGCAAAAATATTTTCGAGTGAATTTGTCCCTTTCACACTCGTTAAATTGGACGTGAAAAGTCGTGAGTCTTGGTTAAGCTCTTTTCTGACTCGTTTTCAAAAAGAGAAAAGATTTCCAAGTGAACTTGTCTCTTTCACACTCATAAATTGGATTTTAAAGGACGTCTATTTGGTACAAGTTTATCCCTTTTTAAAACCAAGTAGACTAAGATTACAAAAAAGGACATTTGTGGCGTTAAGTTGTGATTGCATCTCATGCCCTTTCTTGTAGTATTGAGCCTGTTGTCGGTTCTCACTTTGCATTATAAACCATTTGCCTCAACAGTTATGCATCCTCAAACAAGAAGAGCCTTGTTTATATCCTTCACAACTTGACACCTTATACCTAGGAGGGAACATTGCCCTAACTGTCCATCTCTTGCATGCACCTCCTTGCATTGAGCATAGGTATGTTCCACTGCTGGAACTAGTTTTTCTTACTTGAAACACTCGTTCCCTCCTCTGTATCATAGCATTCATTTGACTTTGAAAAAACAAAAAAAGATGGGCGGGAAGGGAGTATTATCTTATATTTGCAGCAGTAGTGTTGCCTTTGAACAGAGCACAAAATTGTTTAGTCCATTTGTCATCATAATTTTGGGTTTAGTATGACCTTAGGAAGATGAGCTCATTATAGAGAGTTTTCTCCCCCGACTGGTTACTCTTCCAATCCCCATGGAGAATTTGATTGATGCCTCCTGCATCTCATGGTTTCATCATTGAGTCTATGCTACCAGAGTCTTCCATATCTCTCATGCTCTTGTTAAAAGGAGGTCTATCAACTTGTGTTGGCCATTCCTCAGAACTCTTGACTTTTCATGTCGGGCATACGCTCAGTATGTCTCAGAATCACATGAAGTTGTATTCCTATTGTGCACCCTAGTCCTACTTTCCTCAGTGGTAGGTAACCTTGAACCCAACAATTGACATTTCATCATTGGTCGTTGACTGAGTGGTTTCCCTTGTGTTCGATGGCAAGACATCTATTCACACATTGGGATTCATGTAGTGTCTTGGATGCCATTATCCTTATTGGTGGTTTCCTTGCCTTTGTCAACATTTTTCCTCATTGATTTCTATTCAGAGGGTACACACAAAAGATGCACAGGGTTGTTGGTTCGTGAACATGTTCTTTGTCCGATTTCCTCCAAATCAT
Source organism: Picea glauca (assembly GCA_000966675.3). Taxonomy (NCBI): domain Eukaryota; kingdom Viridiplantae; phylum Streptophyta; class Pinopsida; order Pinales; family Pinaceae; genus Picea; species Picea glauca. Next base: position 390,725 of record JZKD02S1674983.1, read on the forward strand.
TAAGCTCTTTATTTGTACCTCGTGCTGAATGATGAGAGATGCCTTAATTCTCTCCTTTCAGTGGGTCTCCTTCCATTGACTTCAGCTCATCTATTATGGAGAGGAGACATAGAGTCCTATGAGTACCTAGAGGCTTGCAATCATTAGTGGTAGGTTCTCTCTCCACCGACAGTTGGGAATACATCAATGTCTCTTGATCGATGGATTCTTCAAGTGTTCGACCCTGACTCCTTCATTCACACTTGTAAGAATGTACTTGGTGCCTTGATACCTACTTTCATCATTAGTAGTTTGTCTCGCATTTGTTTACGGTATATCTCAGTGATCGGTAATTAAATGAAGTCTCATTGTGTTCGACCTCAACTCCTTTATTCACATGATGTAGACTTGCACCTTTGGCAGATTGTGTAGAAGACTTGAAGACACTAGTTTATAGTTGCATCTTTCCTGATTTGTTGCTACCTTTTCATTGGACTAGTACATGTGTGACTTCAGTGATCATGGGAGATCAGATTGTACCCCATTGTATATGGATATCTTCAGATTGATTTTGAGACTGGTTTTACTGGGCCTTGTTCGTGACTATGACATGCTTTGGCATGTAACTACATTTGTATTTTCCTATTCATGGCCATGGACAGTTGTTTGGTATATTTTAACATGGATTTGTAGTGTAATTCAAATTGGCAGCCATGTATGCAAACTCAGTGCAGATTGTATGAGAAACTAGTTCTTCTAGTTGGGTCCCCATTACTCCACTTCTGGGTCTTATAATGTATTTCATCCATCATAGATACTCCTCTGGCCTCACACATTAGGGGGCATCTATTATAGCAATATTTTCCTCACCCCATGCAATCTTGCACATAGGGACTTTTTCCATTTCCCTATGCAGACTTGAAGTCCCTTTTTGTAAATCCCAGAGCTAAAAATGTGATTTTTCCACATATATGCGCCCTGCCTATATTACAGCATGTGTATACGCAGGTTGCACCTCTACAACCGACGTACATCAGGAAATGTGCCCAAAATTAAAAAATGGTGTTGGGTTTCCATGTCACATCACGATATCAATGATCCTTGGTCTTCCATATACTGGAAACGTTCTGACTCATCCCTTCAGTTCCACTTGAAGGCTATAAATGGGTCAAATCCGAGCTATGGAAAAGACGAGAAAGAATTCAATTTTGAGAGCAAAGTTACTCTGGAGAAATTATTCACTTCACATTGAGTCTGAATCCCTTTGTCCTTTAAGTCTGAACACATTGTTCAACCCCCAAGCTCTTCCCTTATTGATTGAGAACTTCATTGTCTCTCTTATATGAGCTTTCCTTTGGTGGAGGATTGAAGTGGTGGAGGCCCAACTATAAGGAACTTGTTTTCTCGATTCCGAACCGTGCTGACACGGAAGTTTTTAACTCATTCACTTTTGTTGATTATATCTTAATAAAAATACTTTTTTCTCGTCCAATTAATATCTCTCAAAAAATTGAATTATTATTCCATGGGCGTATTTGTTTTGAATGTTGATGGATTATTCTATTGAATGTGCTAACAATATATATTATCACCATATGCTTGTGTTGCATGGTTGTTGAGGACTAGTTGCTGGTATATTGATTTGGGTCAAGTGTTCAACGATGGACTTCATCGAACGTCTAGACGAGGTAGGCCTCTTATCTTGCCTTGTTAACATATTTGTTTATATAGCATACTTGAGATTAGAGTTGATTTCTCCAGTCATTTCCATCTGTTGTGGTTTACCCCTAGCCACAGAGATATTTTCCTCGTAACATGTTGGACCTTGATAAACTCCAACAAGAAACATATATTTATGCATGAAATTTCAGGTGAATGAAGAAAATTGTAGGTGTATATTAAAAAATATGACAAAAGAGAAAAGAAGATTGATGAAGATAGAAGAATATGCAGACTTCATGACATAAAAGTATGACACAAGAAAGTACAAGCAACATGAAAAAATAAGATGCAAGAAGAAGAAAAATAATATGGACTCTTAGACATGAGTAGGAGAAGAAAAAGGAAAATGCATATGGAAGAGAAAAGAGACAAGGACATAGAATGATGAAGCAACAAAGAAAAAGGAACATGAAAATGGAAATGAGGAATGAAGCACACAAGTGAATGAACATTGAAGTGAAGAAGCAAGGTAAGAATAAATAGTACCTTGTGTTCAAAAAGTGAGATGCAAAAGTAATGAATCCATGAAAAATAACATCCCTAAGAAGTTTATGTGGATTACTGAGAGGGGGGGGTGAATCAGTAATAGAGCAATTTTGTCCCTTTTAACCATATAATCCAAGTGCTATATCAATGAAGCATTATTATCCAATAACTACAGAGTAAATAAGCAATGAACAAATGAACAATCATACACATACACAGTACACCAG
>JZKD02S1674983.1:396094-412556 GCA_000966675.3 Picea glauca
TACACAACAAATAATAATCAAATCAGTGGTTAGTTAGTGATTCCAAGAAAAAAAATTGGCTTGGGATCATTACAGTGGTATCAAAGCTTTGATCCTCCACACCTGTGAGGATTAGTGCATGCAGAGGTATAGTGGTATCTTTATGGGCAGAGGGAAGAAACCAACCAGTGAAATAGAGGTTGAAATGGAGGGTTCAAGAGATGACCGTGAACCACAGGGCTTGGATTTCTTTGCAATCGAATTTAACAAATTCCAACAAACCTTGAACCTCACAGAAGGCAACTTGGTCCACCATTTATAGGAAAACCAAGAGACAAATAAGAGGGGGCATGCCGAAATCACTGAGACCTTGAAAAAGGTAGATGGGAACCTGAGGAAGATTGATGAGAACCAAAACTAGATAACTGAGATATTGATGCAGATGACTCATCCAAGGAAAGACCCTGAAACATGTGGAAACAAAGTGGTTGGTGGATCTGGTGGATTTGGTGGATCCCATGGTGAAAATAGATATAATCCAGAAAAAACTCCCAGATTTGAGGGAAGACATGGAGGAGGCATGTCCTATGGATAAATGGGTAGCAAGGCTAACCCTAGACCATACCTGCACACATTCACAGATGAACAAGTACATCAGGAATAGGTGGATGACTTTGTTGAGAAGATGGCACAATGTACTAAGGAGTACTATGGCTTGGACATGTTGATTCAAAGGCATATGTCCTTGGATCAATACTGCCAACTCAAGTTCAGAAACAAGCCTAGGCCAAGCCCTAGGAGCAACTATGAGTTTGAACGAAGAGCAGGGAAGATGGAAAAACCATATTTTGATGGCACGACCAAGATGACAACACAAGCATAGGTGCAAAAATTGGATACATATCTGTAGCTTAATCCCATGAGGGAGATGGAAGCCATCAAGTTTCCCACTATGTACTTGGATGGCAAGGCTCATGATTGGTGGTATCATGGACTCACCACCCTAGACTACAATCAGATAGTGTCCTACACTGAATTCACCCGGAGGCTCATTGATAGATTTGATTAAGGAGATATTGAGCTACACTTCTGGGAACTCACGCAGCTCAAGAAAACAGGTACGACTGAGGCATACATTGAAGACTTTCAGAGGTTGGCAGTAATGGTGCATGATATATCACCAACCAGACTCATGATGCTCTTCACTGAAGGGTTGAAGGAACCCTTGAAAGGTTGGGTAAAGGATTTTAATCCTACCAACCTACATGATGTGATTTAGAGGATGAGGGACCTAAGACTAGCTACTAGGCCAAAATTTATACCTAGACCACCCCTTAACATCGGAGGAAGATATTAAAGACCTCCAATGAATCAAGGAGGATGTGACCTAAGGGGGTTTGACAGGGGCCATGGAAAAATGGATGACAACACCCGGAGGGAACTTAGAAGGAAGCAACTCTGCTTCACATGCAAAGAACCATGGAACCCATCAAAAAAGTGCATGGGTCGTGGCCAGGTGCACTACATAGAAGTGACCTCAGACAATGAGGAGGAGGAATATTGTGGCCAAATACAGAACATAGATGCTGAAACCACAAAGACAGCAGAAGAGGAGGTCCCAGAACAGAACAGTATGGCTGAAGGGAATGCCACCTTGGCATCTATTAGTGGGGTGCCCAAATTTAACACTTTCAGGATGAGAGGAGTCTTGCAGGGGTAGAAGGTATCAGTATCGATTGATGGGGGAGCATCTCACAACTTCATTGACTCGGCATTGTTGAAGAGAATTCATATACCTGTAGTGGAATTTGAAGGGTTCAAGGTGGAGGTAGTAGGTGGAAGCACTATGCCTTGTGACAGATACATTCCAGGTATGAAGCTTACATTGGGTAGGCATGAGTTGGTACAGGATGTCTATGTGATGGATCTTCCAGACACTAACATAATCCTTGGAGTTCAGTGGCTCAGCACATTAGGACCTATCACCACCAACTACAAGACGATGGAGATGTCTTTTACAGAGGAGGGTGGATGAAAGATAGTGCTCTGGGGCATGACAGATAATTATGCCAAGATAGTCACGGCTAAGAGGATGGAGGCCATCTTCAGGAGAGAAGAGATCGTGTATGCAGTTGAATGTAGGATTTCATCACGTATGGATGAGCAGGGTAAGGTTCAATACACTCCAAAAATCCAAGAGATTATTGACAAACACAACAAGGTGTTTGAGCCGATACCTCCAGGAGTGCCACCAGACAGGGTGTTTGAGCATATCATTGAGCTAGAGATGGGAGCTAAACCAGTCATCATCACACCATACAGGTATCCGAAGAAGTACAAGGATGAGATAGAGAAATCCATCAAAGAACTTTTGGACATGGGGCACATCAGGCTAAGCTCTAGTACCTTTGCCTCCTCGGTAGTGCTGGTCAAGAAGAAAGATGGAACTATGCAGATGTGCATTGACTTCCGAGATTTGAATAAAAAGACAATAAAAAACAAGTACCCTATACCTAGGATTGATGAGTTGCTAGATGAATTGCATGGGGCTGTCTATCTCACCAAGATTGACCTACGTTATGGCTACCATTAAATCAAGATGAGGGAGGAAGACATCTCAAAAACAACTTTCAGGTGTCATTATGACCATTATGAGTTCTTGGTAATGCCCTTTGGGTTAACCAATTCCCCAGCCACGTTCCAATCTTGCATGAACCATGTGTTCAACAAACAGCTAAGGAAACACTTGTTAGTATTTTTTGATGACTTGCTCATTTACAGCAAGACGTGGGAGGAACACCTTCAGCATGTGGATCAAATTTTGTCTATCATGGAGGAACAATCATTGTACGCTAAGGAGTCCAAATGTGAGTTTGGAATGACAGAGGTACTTTACTCGGGACACATCATTGGAGGAAAGGGGGTACAGGTGCATCAGGAGAAAATAAAATCCATTATGGAGTCGCCTACTCCTAAAACACTCACAGAGTTAAGGGGGTTTCTAGTCATGTGCATGTACTACAGGAAATTTGTCAAGGGGTTTTCCCAGCTGTGTGCCCCCTTGACCGATTTGACTAAGAAAGGAGCATTCAAATGTAGTGAAGAAGCTCAAAATACAATGGATGAAAAAGGTGATAATCATGTGTCCAGTCCAGTCCTTCCAGATTTCAACCTGCCTTTTACATTGAAGTGTGATGCTTTAGGAGAAGGTATAGGGGGCGTACTGATGTAGAATAGGCACCCTCTTGCCTATGAGAGTTGGAAACTCAGGGGTCCTGAGCTACTCTACAACATTTATGACAAAGAAATGTTGGCCATCATGCACGCACTAGCCAAATTTCGGCAATATATGGTAGGTGCACAGTTTGTGGCCAAGTCAGATCAAAACATTCTTAAATACCTATTGGAGCAAAAGGACTTGAATGAAAGGCAACAAAAATGGGAAAGAAGGATACAGGCCTATGACTTTGACATTGAATTTGTCAAGGGGAAAAACAATGTGGTAGCTGATGCATTATCCCAGAGGCCATCCATTTTTGCATTGACAGGTGTATCAGTTGACTGGAAGGACCACTTGGTGATGGAGTATGCAAAGGATCAGTGTGCTTGTCAACTATTGGATGAATAGGTGCAGGATGATAACTTCAAGGTTATAAATGACCTCATCTATTACAAGGGTCGAATATTTTTGGTTCCTGGATCGACCTTCAAGGCCAAGGTGTTGCAGGCATGTCATAACTCGCCAATGGCAAGGCACCAAGGGATCAGTAAGACATACAGGTAGGTAAGGGAGAGGTTCTCATGGAAGGGCCTCAAGGAGGATGTAATAAAGCATGTAAAGGAGTGTACTACATGTCAAGAGAACAAGGATGAGCACACCCACCCAACAAGACTACTACAACCCTTACCCATTCCAGAGCATAAGTGGGAAATCATATCCATGGATTTCATCATCGGGTTGCCAAAAACACAGGGGAAGGACTGCGTTTTTGTGGTGGTGGACAAGTTGAAAAAGTTTTCACATTTCTTCTCCATAGCCATCAACTTCAGTGCAACACAGGTGGCTGAACTATTTTTTAGGGAGATTTTCAAATTTCACGGCCTACCCAAAACCATTGTCAATGACAAGGATAGCAGGTTCATGAGTACCTTTTGGCAGGAATTGTTCATATTGGTTGGTACAGCCTTGACCCCTAGTACCTGCTATCACCCGCAGACAGATGGATAGACCAAGATAGTCAACAAGTGGGTTGAAGGATATCTTAGAAATTATGTAGTAGGGTAGTAGAAAGCGTGGTTCAGATGGTTACACTTCGGAGAGTAGTGCTACAACACCACCCAAAACATGTCCATAGGCATGACACCACTCAAGGCCTTATACAGCTATGACCCACTATCTTTTGTAGAGATTTCTTTTAATGACAGCAGGGCACCATTGGTACAGGAGTGGGTATAGTAGAGTCAGGACATCCTCAGAGAGTTGAAGGATCATCTACAGAGAGCACAGAACCAGCAGAAGGTCCAAGCAGACAAGCACAGGGTGGACCGCACTTTTGAGGTTGGTGACTTAGTCTATCTAAGGCTCCAAGTATACAGGCAGGATTCTATAAAATGAAGTAGAGAAGAGAAGCTACAACCATGATTCTTTGAGCCCTACATGATCAATAGGAAGATAGGGGTCGTAGCTTATGAGATAGAACTTCCATAGGGTAGTAGAATACACAATGTCTTTCATGTGTCTTGTGTAAAGAAGGCCATCGGCCAACACATCACACCTATTGAGGTACTACCTCCTATGGACGAAGAAGGGCAACTTGTTCTGATTCCAGAAGAGATACTAGAGGTTTGGGAGAAGAGGCTCAGAAAAAGAAGCATCAGAGAGTACCTGATCAGATGGAAGGATCTACCCATTGAGGATGCCACATGGGAGAATGAACAAGTAGTACGGGAGACAGGTTTGAAATTCCTTCAGGGAAAGCAATTTTTAGCAGAGGATACTGTAATGTCCCCCACCTCTTAATGAATAGGTTTTGAGAGGATATAGTGGCCTAGGCATCCCCACTAGGCCATAGTCTCACACTGAGGGGAAAATTCAACCAAACTAAGGTTATATTCTTAAGTTAACTTAATAAAAAGAGAAAAAGGAGTAAAAAGATAACTCAATGAAGAAATAGAAGCGTTGGAGGTTGAGTTAGGGTTAACTCTAGGAGTTAACTTAACTCAACATGGAAATAGAAGAAAATTATAAAGAGAAGGCTAGGGCGCACCTCTTATTCATTCTAGATTTTGGTTTTTTGCTTGTTGATGCTCTTGAGCATACAGTTTTGAGGGTTTTGATATTACAAACCCTAGTGAGCAGCTCGGTGGTGAAAGATTCCACTCACCTAGCTCCAAGCTTGGTCTTGGGGATGAAATACTCCACCCATACCATTCTACAGCTATCATCTACCCAGGAGGACTAGCAGGGTCGTACCATTTGGATCAGGAGGGTCATACCAGCTAGGGTTTTCTTGCAGGGGTGCACCAACTGTTGAGGAAGAATTCGATCCAGCCAAAGGAAGGAGCTTGAGAGTTTTCCAGCATTAGGGTTTTGTTTGCAAGCCCTTGCTCATCATTTTGAGGGCTTCTTGGAGGAGTTATCACGTCCCTATCATTTACTACAGGTTGGGATGATTTCAGGAGGAAGGGTATGACTTGGAGATTCAGTAATTCTCATATCTAGAAGGTTATAGGCTAAATCTGATCTTGAGACTTCTCTCAAGTGCTTGTGGATGCCCGATCTATCATCCGGGAGAGTTTTAGATGATTTAGAGGCCCCATTCAACTAGGCCGTACTATTGGCCATATTCAGGGTTTCAGGAGGGCCATACCATTCTAGGGTTTCTGCAGTTTGAGGAGGAAGCTTCAGTGATTGAGCTTCATACTTCAGGAGGAGGCTTCCCTTGCCTTGATCCATAATTGAGGAGAGTTTGGCAGCATCAAGAGGTCTATATATTCAGGAGGGTCAAACCCTTGGTGTCCTTGTCTTTAGCAGGTCATACCAGCAGTGATCAGAGCCGTACCAGTTGCTTAAGGGGAGGTTGAAACACTAGTTTTGTAGTTGAGAATTCATCTTATCTTAGCAGCCTTTGGGAGGCTTGATTTGTATCTCCGGGAGAATTTTGTATACAACTCTATTATTGTCTTGAAGCTATCTACTTCATATTTGCTTCTCTATTGTATCAGGTGCTTGCTTCCTTATAATAAATTTCAACTATTTGCTTGTGATTCCTATCTTGTGTAATGATTATGGTCTTCATATGATTACAATGATTCTTGTATAAATCCGTGGCTGAATAACTGAATAAACCCTAAGGTCGAAATATTCATGTCCAACCTGCATACAGAACAAATAATAATCAAATCAGTGGTTAGTTAGTGATTCCAAGAAAAAAAATTGTCTTGGGATCATTACATTGGTGATCTCGAGAAAGGGAAAGTCTACAAGGTGGGGAATCTGGCCCAGGGAAGAGAAGCGAATAAGGTCTCACGTGTGGAGAAATTTTTTTCATACAATATGTGGTTTGTAGTAGGAAAAATCATGTATATACACAGGTCACAGGTGTGATGAATCACATATATACATAGTTCACAGGTGTGATGAATCATGTATATATGCAGGTCACAAGCGTAATGAATCGTGTATATACGCATGTCACAAGAGAGGTGAATCGTGCATATATGCAAGCTGCAATAAGGTGAACCACTTATATATGCTAGTTGCAAGAGGGTGAATCATGTATCTAATTTCAGGACACATACAGGTCCATACAAGATGATAGATGATGTCAACAAGCCATATAGGTGATCTACAACAGATTTGTGGGCAGAGGAGATATCCAGGGATTTGTTGAAGTTTAGTTTTATGTTATTGGAGAACAAGGTTGTTCTAAGTTTTGGTGACTTTGGAGGATAAGGTTGTCCTCATATTTTGGTGATATTGTATTGGCTGGGAGGGACGATTTTTTCCTCAATATTTCTAATGTTAACAAGATTACATAACTTAAATTGTGCTTCATGTTTATGGATGATTCATCTCTGATCTTTGTGTTTCCGCTGCATATGTTTTTAGTCAATAATTTTCAGTGTAAATTATTTTTGTGATAACAACTAGGGTTTTACTCATAGTTCACTAGGAAGCAATTTTGAAATCTGAAAATTAGTCATACAGAGTTGCATGTGAAAATTGACACCATCTGAGTAATATAATTTCCACAATCTAATAGTAATAATGAAATCTCATCAATTACAAAGGGAGATTAATAACTCTTCTAGAGCATACATTGACTTCAATGTGTTCCTTTTAAGCCAGGAGAATGTGTTCAAAGATTTTCTATAGCAGTGAGACAAGTACAAAAATGGAATTTCCACAAACAATTTTGGACATTTCCAATTTACCCAAATAGACTCCATCAGTAAATGACTCTCGGAATTCAAGTGAGAATAGAACCCTCTCATGCTTTGAGATAGATTCAAATGGATATGTTTTTCTACAGGATTGCTTAAGCATGCCTTGATTCAATCCATGAGACAATATCGAGTAGATAAAATTATATAAATAGTTATATCATAGTGATGGTATGCCAATCCTCAATAAAACACAACAAAAACTTCAATTTTCCTTAAGAATATAACAATTAGATTTTATTTGATTTACATATCACATAGACCTTTGCATTTTCATCGCCAAAATCCCAAACTAAACATTCTTTCCAATGTCAAGATCAATGCCATCTATGCATTCAAACTAGTTATACCACAATCCAAGGACTTCAAAGAATATTTATATACTCATACTCATCTATGAAGGGATAAGTGACATTGATCAAGCTTTGTTTGGCATTCTTTTGCACCATTGGAAGCACGTTCAAAGAAGAGAAGAGAATGTATACCTCTTGGTCCAAGTTATATGTGGAAAACAAAGTAGCAAATACAACTTGGTCTCTACATTTTAAGTATTTTGTGCCAAGTAAAAATCACTAAGCCAAACCATCAAAACAGAGCAATTTCAAATTGAAATTGTAAATCATGAGCTAGATTTTCACAAACCCCACATACTAGCCACAAAGTTTACAATACTCTTTTTTAAACATAAGATTTGGATTATGAATGCAAAGCAATGCCAAGTTAAGAATGGCATTTGAATATTCAATACATATAGTGATTATCATATATGATAGTATGTTATTGTTTCCAGGCCACATGGTTTCTACAAAACTATGCCTTGTATTTCTTGGTAATAGCATGTTGATATTAATAATATCAAGTAATATCAACCAACAACCCAGAGACCATAAATACAAATTAGAATTTATTGTGGGTTGAATAAGTATTGATTCACCTCCTAAATGTATCCAAAATTTCCATATATAGGGTCTTCCTTGTCTCTAAGTATAGTGGATTTCATGCCCAATTACATTAACAATTATGCTTTGAACAAAATTGGCTTCAAAGTAAAACAAATTCCTCATTTTCAGGTTGGAATTGAAAACTATAAATCTACCAAAATACATAGGGAATACAGGGTAATTTTGTAACATCCCCAACCGTCAACCCACTGGTCGGGCAACGCTACTACGTGAAACACACTTATACTTATATATATCATATGCATATTAAATCAAAATAAGACATTTAACATGGATTTATTGATGTTTTACAGACTTAAACAACATTAACAACAATTCAAACTTGCAATGGAATACATGATAACATTTCAAGACACAGACATGCATCGCATATAAATTAAGTACAAAACTAACACTTATCTTTTAAATTGGCGTAACTCCACCAGCCACGTGAAAACCTTCCATGAACCTCCCATCCTTAGACCACGCTGCTCATCATGATCAATATTGGGTCACCCCCGAGATGGGACTAAGCTCCACCTAAGGCAAGGGAATCCTAGACTAGGCTGAGGTTACAAGGAAAACTGTACAGAGAAACCAGAATGATTCTCTCCAGGAGCCTTATTATGCCCACTACTCACGGACTCTCATTCCCCACATGCCTGCTCCACCTAGGAGTATGCACCTTCACAAGCACATTCCATCGGTGCTTCACCTCCCTCTCTGGGTCTCGACAATAGGCCAGATCAGGAACTCTCAGAGCTCCGTAGCTGGTGCTGGACTCTCTCTCTAGGAGGAACCACTTCCCAACAGAATCTCTCACCTGGAAAGAGCCTCTCACATACCTAACAACCTGCCCCTTCAACCATGGGCCTGACAGCCGAGTTCGTCATCCCCTCTTGACTCAATTCCTGCACGGTGAGGATAACCACAACACAATCCCACTTAGGAAATTAGAAAGCAGCAACCCACAGATAGTTTGGGTACAGATTCGTCTCTGCAATGGCGGATAGACTGGGTTGACGAACTCACAGGTTGAATTTCCCCTCCTGACCAGTTCTCTCAACGGTGTATAGGTATGCCAAGGATAGACGCACACAAAAAAAAATGGGATCAGATGGAGGATGTTTCAATTTTTCAGGAAGACATCTCAGTTTTCTGGTTTTTAGAGTTGTGTGAGGGTATCCCAGATCAGACGCAAAGGATGACAAAATGAGGAGTGAACCCCCTCCACAACTGACTTCTGCAAATTTTAACTACATGTGCCTGGGCCGACACATGTCACCCTTGAAGCTGCATGCGATCCATCAACATGCGTTCCTCTCCAGGAACTTAGGACAACACTCAAAATTGTCCACCTTAGCTTTTTGGAAATAATAATAATAAATTATTATCCCTTTTTAGAGGTAAGCCCCCTATCTTAGCCCCTAGGCCCAACACTTAGCCTTTCTTTCCACCTTTATTTCCACCTTTCATCCCCCATTCCCTTACCCACTACGTGGAATCTTAGTCCCCCGTCACTCTTTCTCCTTGGTCGGTCTGCACGCAATGATGTTCATATTTTTATTAATGTTCTGCATGATTACATATACAAAACTAGGCTCCTGGCCTTAACACTTAGGCTCTCTGGCCTAATAAACTCATAAGCCTTACCAGCTTATCAATACTTGGCTCACTAGTGTACAAAACATGATTTAAAATTCATAAGCATGATTACAAAAGGGCTCATCCTTGGGGATATTACAATCCCCTCCCCTTGTTTTTGCACTATCCTCAGTGCAACTTTCACACAGTATCAACAAGATTTCCAAAATCTTCAAAAATATGCGGGTATTCTACCCACATAGCATCCTCATGCTCCCATGTCGCGTCCTCAGGACCATACCAGGTCCACTGGACCTTTACAAGTCCTATGGCTTGATTCTAGAGCTATTTTCTTTTCCTGTCCAATATGCGCACAAGATGCACTTGCAGGACACCTTCTTGTTCCACCTGGATCACATTCCAATCAATCACATGATTAGGATCAGGTATATATTTCTTAAGAAATGAAACATGAAACACATTATGTATAGTCATGGATGCAAGTAATGCAAGCATATATGCAATTGGCCCAATCCTTTCTAGGATTTCAAATGGCCCACAAAATCTAGCTACCAACTTGGAACAATTTCCCAACTTTAGGAAAATTCTATTGGATTTTACTTTCATAAAAACATCATTACCCACTTTGAACTCTCTGTGGGTTCTTCTTTTATCCACATAATTTTTTTGCATGTCTTGGTCAGCTTTCAAATTCTGCTTAATTTTTAATATCTGTTCTTCCATTTCCTTGAGAAACTATGGCCCAACTACTTCTTTGTCAGCTGGATTATCCCAGCTTACTGGAGTATTGCACTTTCTGCCATAAAGTGCTTAAAATGGGATCATCTTTAATGATTCTTGATACCCATTGTTGTAGGCGAATTCTACCAAGTGTAGGTAGTCTTCCCATGTTGATGGTTTGTCCATCACATACATCCTCAGTATGTCTTCTATCACTTGATTCACCTGCTTTGTTTGCCTATCTGACTCAAGATGATAGGTTGTACTGAAATTCAGATTCATTCTGAATCCCTTGAATAACCCTTTCCAGAAATTTGAGGTAAATTTCGGGTCTCTGTCAAACACAATTGTCTTGGGAACTCTGTTCAATCATGCCACTTCCTTCATAAAAATATCAGCAACATCCGCTGCCTTGTGAGTGGTCTTTAATGAAATGAAATGGGTAGCTTTCATAAGCGTGTCCACCACCACCATAATTGAGTCATGCTTCTTGCCTGTTCTAGGAAATCCAGTGATGAAATACATAGTCACTACTTCCCACTTCCACTCAAGAATGGGTAAAGGCTGCAGCAACCCTGCTGGGTGCCTGTGCTCAGCTTTAACCTTCTGGCATTCCATACATCTGGTGATATCTTTAATGATATCTTTCTTCATACCTGGCCAAAAGTAATGGCTCTTGATTGCTGCCACAGTCTTATGATATCTAGGGTGCCCAGCATAAGGCACGTTATGCATTTCTCTCAGAATCACAAGTTTCAAATTTTGTTCTTGTACAGAAGTATTCCATCATTTTCTAATTTTTAATTTTCCACTTTTTGTGGCACCTCACCTTGTTGTATATTTGCTACCACTTCCATGTACTGCAAGTCAGCACTTGCAGCTTCCAAAACTCTTCTCTTTATATTGTTCTGATACATGTTGATGCATGTAGCATGAAATTCATGTACTCTTCTGATGAGTGCATCAACCACTTTATTCTCTTTCCCTTTGATATGCTTGATATAAAAATCTTATTCACAGAGAAACTCCAGTCACCTACTCTGCCTAGAATTCAAGGTTGGTTGATCAAACAAATACTTCAGACTGTTATGGTCTGTTCTCAATTCAAACCTCCTTCCCATGAGGTAATGTCTCCATTTCCTCAGAGCGTGAACGATGGCTGCCAACTCCAAATCATGAGTTGCGTAGTTCCTTTCATGCTCTTTCAACTTTATGGATTCATAACAAATTATGAATCCATTCTGACTTAGGACTACTCCAAGTCCTTCTTTTCCTGCATCGGTGCATACCATGAAAAATTCATTTGGGTCTGTAATCCTCAGGATTGGAGCACTGGTTAACAATTTCTTCAATTGTTGGAATCTTCTCTCACAATCCTCTGTCCACATAAACTTCTTCTCCTTCCTTTGCAAAGAAGTGATAGAGTGAGCTATGTTGCACCTCTTTTGTCACCTAAATGAGCAAAACAGAGGTGCTTACAAGCTTAGTTGGGTTAGCTAAGCAAGACAGTAGTGAAGGAAAGGGTTAGAAAAATAAACATAAAATACCAAGCTAAGAATTAAACTAGGAAAGGAAAGAACAACTAAACTATTGAGCATAAGGACATAAGAACAAGAAACAAACAAGACTCATGTCACCAATGGAAAGGATTGTATTAGTGAAAAGAAAACACCGAGAAGAAAGGGGACTTTGGGTCCCTTCTTCCTCCAAGGGAGGGCTCTTGAACCCCCAATATTAAGTTCTTCTTACAATTTTGAAAACTTAAAATAAATGATGAAAGAATCCCAAGCTAACCCACTCAAAAGGTGATGTGGATTGCCCAAATGGAATGGTGCTAGTATGCTCTTGATGAGAAAATATGATTCCTCAAGAGAATAGCAATAACATAACCTTGCAAATGAATTCCTTGAAAATGTAGTGCACCCATGGCCTTGTTTTATAGCACCACTTTGAGGTATTATGCAACCAACTTTTAGTGTAAAAAGGGGTTGTTTAGGGAACCTTTAGGTCTTTGACTAGCCACCCAGCCGGATCCAGCCGAGATTTGGATGTCAAATCGACTTGGAATATGAACCAGAAGTGGGTGGGAGGCCGACCAACCTCATAAATGCGTCATTCTCAGGTGTCTGTGGCTTTTAGTATCCACAGTCGTGCAACATGCACATGTGCGCTTTTCCTGCGTTTCTGGATGGCGCATGTGTGCGCGTGCCCTATGTAGTCATAGCGCATCTTGATTTTATAACTGGTTGTATAGTTTTGGACCTTTTGGAAATGCTTTTTTTGGTAATTTTAGTCCATGGGTGAACTCATATTTGTTTGAAGATGCTGGATTCCTGTAACCATTTGCGGACGAAATTTCAGTGATAACAGATGCCCCCTGATGGATGAGGTTAGGAGGATACGGATAGCCAAAATTCATCAATGTTTCTTCTACTGAGAGTACTTGTTGTAAGAAAGAGTGATAGTGAGAGTATCAAGAGTGACCCGTTGGAGGGAGAAGGGAACCTGTAGGACCCAACTTTTCCAAAAAATAAATTGTGTACAAACAAGGCGGGCATGCCCCATGCTCATGTCAGGTAACTCCAAAAAGGGGTGTTGTACAGTAACTGAAACTGTGTGTTGGTGTAGACAACAGTAGTTCCCTCGGGGGAGGTTTTGATAAAGGCAGAGGAAAATTTTGATGAGGAACATACTCTAAACAGTAGGCAATGATACCTGTAAGAAGCATCATGGATTCTGTGGGAATTGATAGTCTGACAAAGTTTAGAGGTCTTCAGCAAATATAAAAAACAACTGCAATAGTCACAAAGTAAGACCCATCGTAACATGAGAAAGTGTTGAAGTCGAATGTTATGGGGGTCAATGAAAACAGAGAGAAATGATGGTTCTCCCTGTGTCATCCGAGACTCCTCGTTGTAAAGGTAATGAGAGTCAAGATATTGTCTCCCTTCTAGACACTGTGTTGATGTCGACAAAAAGGGAGACATGACTCCAAGAAGCAAAGGGCTTCGTAAAATCCACTAGGTGAGGTCAGGAACTGAGGAGGTACATGGATGAAGTCAATATGCGTGGAGACTCAAGACTTCCCTTGGTTGGGGATATATGCAAAGTATAATTGGTTTCAACCGTTCAACGAGGTCAAGTGTCAGGGGGACAACGAGATGTGGGATAAGTTGTGCTAGAGGCGGGACAAAGTGAACAAACTTTGAGAGCAGAGGTAGGTGGCCTGTGGAAAACTCAAGGTTTATGGATGATTTCAACAGGAGTAGGTGATAAGGAATGCCCCAACCAAGGGTGACATGGGTTGCATTTTCCAATAAGGTCGCCAAAGGTGGCGACAAAAAGCTATGTAAAATGATAGAAACAACGGCTTGATTAAAAAAAGAATTAAAAAAAATCAGTGGGGATAATAATGCAAATACAGAAATGGGTGCCCCAGTGTAAGATGGCTTGGCCTGAGGATGGCGCAATTTGGTGTAAAAAACAAGTGGAGGGTTGGGGCCCCATAGGCGGGTTTCTGTAGTAGGGCAATGTATGGAAGGCAATCTGAAGATGGGAAAACCGACGGTGGATGAAATGGATGGTAAATGATGTTGCGGGAGTGTAGTCAAAATAATCCGTGAGGAAGTGCCCTAGGAGTCCATTGGGTAGGCTAGCAAAATGAGGAGAAGGAATATGTGGCTGATTCGCGACATGATGTAAGACTATCAGGAATCCCCTCCCTAAAGGTTGAAAACAACATGAGTGTCAAAGTGCCAAGGGGGCTATGAATGGGACAAATCATGTGGGGGAGAGTGATATCGGGTGACAGTACCCAAAATGCAGTGGAGGTGACAGTACTGCAGAGTCAGATATAAGGACCCTAAAGGATAATTTCAGAGGGTGTGACTGGAGATGTAATTGAGATACAGAGGGAATGATTACATGCCAGTGTTGGTTATATACCTGAAGACGTCGCGCTTGTGTGTGATGACCAAGTACCTGCACACATGACAACCAAATACCCGACGTGAACAATATCTAAAGATAATTGATCATATAATCATTTATTTGATAATTTTGAACATGAGCATGCATACCCGGACGGGGTATGGAAAAATAGCTCCCCAGGGACTAAGGATGAAAAAATGGCCCAGGGACTGTCTTGATGTAGAGGATGGGGTGTTGATCCCATGGCTGAAGATGGATCGAAAAACGGACACCCGGAGCTCCCGAAATGAGGTCTAGAAGTTTGGGAAAAAGGACTATATATACTTGTAGGGCCCATATTGCCACCTCATTTGTACTTGTTGTCAGAGTGATTGGACGAGAGATATTCAGAGGAGATTTGGAGATTCTGGGAGAATGAGGCAGTCAATTCAGGACCAATGAGCTTTAGGTTAGTTGTCTTATCGTCTTGCATAGAATTAGGGTTTCTTTTTTTGGGCAGGGCCTGTATGGAGGGCCGTACAAGAGCATTTGTGGGTGTGGGCCCCCAAGTGCATGGGCGATCGGGAAATATATGTGCATGGGTGCACGCCTTTTTTTCAAATATCCACGCGCGGGGGTGCCCTAATGGGGGAAACAGGCGCGCATGGTATGTGCGCCTATAAGCTAAACAACTGCGCATGAGTGCACAGTTGTGTACTGAACAGGCGCGCTATGATGTACGCCTGTATATGTGACAGGGGCACGGAAAGGTGTCTCTGTATGGCCGACAGGCGCACATGTGTGTGTGCATGTGGGATGAACAAGCGCACATGTGTGCGTGCATGTGGGATGAACAAGCGCACATGTGTGTGCACCTGTGGGGTTAATAGGTGTGCATGTGTGCACGCCTGTGGGGTTAAACAGTCGTGCCTTTGGGGGAAAAGCTGACGGGTCCAAAACTTATCTGTTTTGGAGATGTTAATGTGTTTATGTTTGAGATGGTTGATCGAGAACTGGATTATGTGGTTGCAGGTGATCATTTGGACGATGTCGGTTCACTGGAGAGAGAGAGATTGGTCATAGCTCAGGGAGGCTATGTCCATTGAGGAGTCGGTGGTTCATGACACTTTGGCAGCTTATGGGCTGCTAAATTTCTTTGAGTGCCCCTTGATATGGGCCTAGGAGTACCTCCTGCATTTCTTGATCTGGATGTGATTTTCTATGTTTTGATATTTAGATAGTATAGCATGTGTATTATGTATAGATGGATGTTGATGATATCATTTATTTGTTTGTATGTGCAGATGTGGGACCTCGCAGGTGTGAGGTTGATTTGGTTAGAGTGTCGGATCGTCATGGGCCGGTGAGGCCTTTGTGGGGAGACCCGCGGGCAGGAGAGAGATGACGACGTGAGGATGTTGAGGTGAGACCAGCTGGCGATGAGAGAGCGTCTAGGAGACACTGTTTCGATGACCCTGGTGCAGGGCCATCACATGCTCCTCTGGCCGAGGCCGGGGGAGATTTTGAGGATATTCATCGCCACTTGGAGGCAATGCTACAGGGTGTGCTTGAGGGCATGTGGTTGCGTATCTAGGATGAGGGCATCCTAGAGAAGTGTGTGGGGGTTCTGTTGATGTGGCAGATAGTGGTTCGGCGAGCAACAGTAGCAGGTGTTGTGATGACTGGGCGGTTACCTCCAAGTCTAGAGGGACCGATAGCGGGTGGGGCACCACCTCCCGAGGGAGGGCTAGGTGGTGGTGCTCTAGAGGCACCATGAGTGTCTCTGTGTGTATTTTTGTATATTATATAGGCTGGCGAGCCCATTTGGTGTGGTGACACCAGTTTTGTACCGAGGTGGTTTA
>JZKD02S1674983.1:422220-437791 GCA_000966675.3 Picea glauca
GTCTTTCTTCAGTAAACGCATGAAGCCCTTGGTGATTTCGGCATAGTTGGCAATGAAGCGTCGTAAGAAGTTCGCCTTGCCTTGAAGACTTTGAAGTTGTAAAATTGTGCGTGGGAGGGGCAACTGTATTATTACCTCCACCTTAAGAGGATCAACCATGATCCCCATTGTTGAAACGATGAAACCTAACAAACGTCCTGACGTGACACAAAAGCTGCACTTGTTGGGATTCAAGCGAATCCGGAAGTAGCGGCAGCGTTCAAAGATGAGTCGGAGGTGTGTAGGATGATCTTTTCATTTGCGAGAGCGTGATGCTAAATCATCTAGATATGCCTCGACTATATGTTTGAGGTCGTGAAACGCAAAAGACATGGCCCGCTGGAAAGTGGCTCCAGCGTTCTTGAGACCAAAAGGAATTTTTCGATAGGCGAATGTACCCCACGGACAAATGAATGTCGTTTTGTGTTGGTCCTCGGGCTTGATTTGGATTTGGTTATAACCTGAGAAACCATCCATGAATGAAAAGGCTTCACAACTGGTGCATTCATCAATGATTTGGTCGATGAATGGGGTTGGATAGTTATCTTTCGGAAATGCCTTATTTAAATCATGAAAATCGGTACAGACATGAATTGTGCCTTGTTTTTTATCGACTGGCACGGGATTTGACACCCATTCAGTCAAGTGGATAGGGCATATGAACCCGGCCTTAAGCAATTTCTCAACTTCATCTTTGATAGCTGCTTCCTTCCTTGGATTAACTGGACGAAGTTTCTGTCGAACAGGCTTTGCGTCCGGATACATAATGATCTCATGTTCAACAATTTTCGGATCGATGCCTGGCATTTCCTCATAAGACCAGGCAAAAACGTCGTGGAATTCTTTGAAAAGATCTGTGTAAATCTAAATCTCTTCAGGGGAGCAATCCGCTCCGACGAAGACATTCTCCACGACGCCGGGGGTTCGGGAGATATTGATAGGCATCGTTTCAGCGATAGTCGCCATATTTCCCTCGGCATAAATATCCTGTGTAGCCAAGAGGTTAATGGGATAAGGCTGATCTCCCGTCATGGTGATAGTGAATTCTCCTGCCTCGATTCGGTGTAACTCTGGGAGGAAGTATGATCTGTGATGAAGATCGTCCCAGGGTTTGTTCGAACCAGTCATTGCTTCGATTATGGCTTCGTCAGAAGGCAAGACTAAGTCTAGCGAATCGGTGTCAACAAGAGAATCCTGAGCCCAAATAGGCTCTGGAAGTGGATCCAACTCTTGTGCAGGAGTCGAATCGGGAGTAGCTGAAGCTTGCTGGACTAAAGAGTACGCTAGTTCAGCGGCCGACAAGGGCATGGACATGCCGGGGTGCCATGTCGCATCCATCATGTCTGATGGGGAAGGAAGAGTCCACGGATCCTTAAAGTAAGTCGTGCAGAACGACGAAACATGGAAAATCTCAGCCTTGTGGTAAGTCGATATAAACTTGACATCGCCTTGAGGAGGTGGGTATTCAAAAGTACCCATTAAAGATGGACACAATCCAACTCCTATGTTGACGACACTGGCTTGAGGATTATCTACCATGGGAACCGTAGATGCCCCTAAGGCTGGGTCGGGTTGAGAGAAGGACAACTGATCAATAGTCACTATCCGGCCTTCATGTGGAAACAATAGGACTCGAAAGATTGTAGAAACCACCGCTTGCATTGCATAAGTCCAACTACGACCCAACAAGAGATTGTAATCGATGGGGGCGTCGACTACCTCTACTTCGAAGCACATGGTCTTCCCTCCTAACTGCACAGGGAAAGAAGGGATGATGCCATGCGGTCGGAAAGAACGACCATCGAACGCAGTGAGAAGAATAGGTGACGGAGACAACTCAGGTTGACCGATGGCTTTCCAGCATGCTAACGACATAACGCAAGTCGAAGCACCCTCATCTACCACCGTGCGGAAGATATTTCGTGTAAAGGTTTTCGTGGGATGAGCCACTACGATCTGAAACGCGACGTGGTAAGGCAAACGAGGCTTCAAGTCAGTCGTATCTAACATGATCGTTCTCGGGTTACAAGTCTCGGTAGAGCCTAAAGCAGTCAACAAGGCTTTTCTCTGAGCAGGACAACTTTGGAGGACTTCCAAAGCGGACATTGCACAAGGGGTTTGTGACAAATCTTCCACCACAGAGTAGTTCTGGGTGGCCCTTGCATTTGGATTGTGAGAAGCGCGCTTGAACGCACCTTTTGGAATGCGTGTCATCATTTCACCCAACGTCTTCTCGATCTATAGAGGAAGAGATGGGATCTCGGCTTCTTTGCCCTTATCAGAGGCACTTGGTTTGCTATAGTCATGTGATCTAGTCGTAATGAAAGCGTCACTTTTCATCATATATACGTTCGCGGAAGATGAACCGTTTGGGGGAGGGCAGTTTTCGTGGCTGCCCCCCTCCGTACTTGCAGAGGCTTGAGTTAAATTTTTCCCATGCTAAAAGGGGTTAGTCAACACAGCTTGCTGTTGTTGTGTGACAAACTTCTGGGCCTCTGCAAGTCGAGGGCATAAATGGGTTGGGTGGTCTTCCGCACATAGGTTGCATGGATACCTCGCCCTCTTCTTTTCCGTGGTGCCCTCGCCATCATTATCGTTTGGTTTCTTATCCCCCTTACTCTTCTTGCGTTGTTTCTTCTTCCCTTCGGGCTGCTGGTTGGTCTTGGGGTTAGTCATCTGTACGGAATGTACTTCCAACGTTTGAGCAGGAGGAGCAGCCAAAGCAGTAGTCTGGCTGGCCGCTGAGTGTTGTATAGATAATTGTTGCAATTGTTTATTCAATTGCTCAGCGGGCTTAGTGTGTGTTGAACCAACGATACCGTCGGCATGTGGTCCGGCTCTCTGTCTGGTTTTTTCCAGGATTGACCGTGGCGCATCTGGTAAGATGGTTTATAACAAACCGGACTGAGAATAGATAAGCTCAAACTGTTGAGCCCTCATAATGGCGTCTTCTTCAGAGAAAACTCCAGACGTTGCGACGTCTTTGGACAACTATGGGACCAAGGACTTAATGGACCATTCCAACAGGAATGCTGGTGGGACTGGTACTTTGATAAGACTCTTTCAGCGTCACCACTCTCGAACATGATCCGAGATATGGTCCACTGTCGTCTGCTCGAAATTGGCTAGCAATTCTGTGCCAATGTCGTATCTTACAGGTAACTGGAAATGGTTAAGGAAGACCATCGCCAGTTCGCCAAAAGTAGAATATCGTGAATGATCAAGCTCTATGTACCATTTCGCGGCACTCCCAATGAGAGTGCGTTGAAACAATCACAACTGGATGGAGTCATCTTTCAGCGAATTGGATGAACACCAAAGATGAAAAGTGGTCACGTGATCACCTGGATCTTCATTAGGCTTGGCTTCAAACTTTGGGATGTTCGAAGGCAACTTCGTTGGCATAGGAGGCCAACGCAGATCGTGACAGATAGGATCATTCAACAACCGTGTTAAATCCGTCAAGTGTAACGTCGCCAAGAAAGGTAGTTTAGGTTGCTACTGATAGCTAGGGTAAAAGGGTCCTGGGCTTTGACTGGCACCAGGTTGCCAGGAAAAGTTTTGTTGCTGGCCAGGGTTTTGGTAGAAACCGTTGCCTTGACCTACATAAGTGTTTTGCATTTGAGGAGACATCGTTTGCTGATTCCCCATGAAGGACATAGGATGTTGGGTGTTCATCGTATTTGAGGGACTTTGGGAAGGATTCCCCCATGCCGGTCCTGTGGGGAGAGGCATAGAGGCCTATCCGGGGTTCCATTGACTGTGGAAAGAATTGCCCCAGAATGGCATTCCAGATGAAGGAACGGATCCTTGTCCTGAGTTCCAAGGTCCTTGTATATGTTCCCCCAGCGTAGGAACAGTACCCTGTGCTGGCGTAGACTGTCCAAAAACGGGTGTGCCCCCTGATGGGAAAGCAGTGGATGCGAAGGTGTTATTACCAAACGTCCCGTTCCAAACAAACAGTGATGAACCTACCAGCTGAGTTTGCCCAAGTGTTCCTTGACTCCCGGCTCCAAATGGAATCGTGTGTGTAGGCTGCCCGGCGGACTGCTGATGCGGACCACCGAGCGAAGGGGACGAAGGAGGGATATGACCTCCAGCATAAGGAAACGCATTGAAAGGGACATGAGTGCCCTCGAGTTGACCTTGCAGAGAAGCGTTTGAGCTTCCTGCCCCCAGACCCAAAGTCTGTGAAATGGAAGAAGTGAGTGCAGGAAAAGTACCTGAACTAGGCATACCGTATGAAAACGGAGCGCCTGTCGCACTAGGTGTGTAAGGTTGCGTGGTCGCCGTGATAGATGAGGACGGTCCACTATGCGACGTAGTTGCGGCCGAGACCATGGTGGCCTGAACCGTCGACAAAGGCAAGTTAGGAGAGGCTTCTCCAATGGTAGTAATAGTAATAGGAATGGAAGAATTCCCAGAGGAAGTGATTTGTTCCATGACTGGGTTAGGCGCTGATAGGCTTTCGTAAAATTGAATTGGCACAATAATGTCCGGCCCAAAATCAGCGTTTGAGGTTTCAACCGATCCAATATTGGCGGTTGATCCCTCCGGGGGATGTTCGGGCTCAAAAGCCCCAGTTGCTTCAAAGGACCCTCGATGGTCCAGCTTCCGCCTCAAAGGTGGCGGGGGTGGCTCCAGTATATCCGGCGGCAGGCCCAGAAGCCTTCGTGACTGGCGGAGCTCTGAATCCTCCACTGTGTGAGAAGATTCACGACACGCTAAGGTATTCTACATGAACACACAGCAACACGCACTAAAAGAAATCCCCTAGAAGATAAATCAAGCCAACACTATATTAGTAGGAAGAATAGTTACAACAACCAACACTAGAGTACCTTACCGGTGCAAGTGCAACTCGAATACGGAAGCACCCTCCAGGTCTACTCTGCAAAGCGTTGGTCTGATGTCCATCCTAGGTACCGCGGTATACCCCCGCAGTCACCTGTGTATGTCCCTAGAAAAGATTGGCAACTAGTTTGCCAGCACGTGAACAGCTATCAGGCGGGTACAGTCGGCAGTCGGGTAGACCACAATGAGCAGGGTATCAAGCCCGAAACCTGTCAAGGGTATAGAGAGCAAGTGTTCCGGAAGACGACTGAGGACCTCGAACGGATTCGAGACCCATGAAGCTCTGTGGCAAATGCTAACGATGGAATCCCCTGACAGATCCTCTATTTGTGTTCTCCACAACGCTCGGTCCAGCTTCGGAGGGGTTATCTCCGCTACCTTTCCTTACGCGACCTCGTGTTTAGCCCCTGTGTTAGAGGGGGGTCCTGAATAACTTTTCGTAACTGGACTTCTACACTCCCTAATGACAGACTCCAATGTTTGGTTTGGGTGGCCTTGGAGAATTTACTCTCCAACCTATTCCAAGGCCCTATTCCTGAGCTAGTATATGCACCCTACAAATAGAAAAGTCTACTTGATTTTATTTAGCATTGATTTTAATGGGATTTGTTAAGTCTCAAGGTGCGGAAGTGAAACTGATGGTGTGTAAACAGACTCAAAGCAAAAATGCACAAAAATGCTTGGAAACAAACTTTTTCTAAAATGCAAAACCAGCCACTTTTCAATGAAAGACTTATTTTCTTTTTCAAGTTTACTAAGATTTCATGCAGCAAATAAGAATGACTTTCGCTCAGATCTGCGAGCTACTTATACTAGACATGCACTGCAAAAAATTATGCAAAAAGACTTCTTTCCTAGCTACTGATGCATCAAATCAATCCTCAAATCAAGAAGAAAATGAAAAGTTTTTTTTTTTTTTTTTTTTTTTTTTATTGCAAAATCACGCAACAAGGAAAAATGATGACAAGATCAAAACCAAGAGAAATAAAAGAAAACTCTGGCTTAAAGCGCAGATCGCAAACAGAATCAGAGCATGAAATGCAAAAAAGCAATCAAGAAAGCACTAATTCCAACACTTGCCTAAAAACCATAAAACAAATATATTTTTTTCTCTTTTGTCTTTTCTATCAAAAAATCAAAAAACCAGCACAAGCTAAGGGTGGACTTCCCTAACCTGCTGACTGTGCAGCCCCAGACTCTAGACCCCTGAAAGAAGCTCTTCTCACCACAGGAGGGAATGACTGCCCCACCCAAGCTGAAAAGCTGCAATTAGGCCCGCGACTATCACCAATACAGCACGCGTGCAAACGCATGCTGAGCTTCTACAGCACGCGGGTACCCGCGGTCAAGCCTTAAACAGGCCGCGGGTCTATCTAACAACTAAGATAAAATCACACACAGACAGTCTAGTCCTGAAAAAGGCTTCTGGTATTGACAACCAGAGTCTCTAAAAGGCTTAGATGCTATCACTTTAACAGAAAAGGAAGATTTGCAAAAAGAAAAACTAACGTAAAGAAAAACTACACAACAAGACAGACTGAAACACAAGACACTGAACCAATCAATACCCAGACAGGATCCAGAAAGCCCCCTGAGAAGATAAACTTCTGACAGGGAAGAGGAGACTGGCTCTGGAGCTTCCCGAAAACTACACGCTACTCAAACTACTTCAGCACGCGGGCAAACGCGTGTTGTAGAAAGTTAGGGTGCGGGTACACGCGTGCAGGCCTTCTGCAGGCCGCGTGTACCTCTGTGTGTCCCGAGAATGAATGTCAAGCGTCCGTCAAGGAAGACTGGTATTGATAACCAGGTTCCCTGCTAGCATTGATCTAACAGAAAACAAAAAATAAACAAAGAAACAGAGACTGATCTCTTTGAACTACCCAAAAGATCTTTAACCAAATCCGGAAACCCTAAGAGTAAGAAACTCCCCAGTGGAGTCGCCAATTCTGTTGTGGGGTATTCTACCCTACGGACTAACAAGCCAGGGTTTTAAACTTGTACGCAGATCATGACCCTTAAGACGTAACTTTTAACCTTCTACCCGAAACCTCAACCCCTTTTCTCATGCACACATGGGAAGAATCAACTAACCTTTTTATCGACGGTTGAAGTAGATCCTCCGTTGAGCCTTTATCCCCTTGCTACTGCTGCTCCTTCCACAAAGCTTTCCTGCAATCAAGACAAAACTACGCATGCATGCTATTGATCTACTAGGGGGTTAGAGATTAAACATAAATCAAATAACATAGATGAGACTCATGTATTCGGGACGGGAAAAGTATCTTTTTCATTAATCTCAATATGAACCAACTTACAATGATTTCTGAGATCGGCCACCGTTCCTCGATCTTGATCCCGGGCTCTTCCTCTTCTTTGTCCTCCAACTGCTATTGCTTAAATTTCTCCTAAAGCTTGATGCAAGGCTAAAGGGTTGGGACAAAATGGACTTGGCAATTTGGCAGAGTTTCTTTGCTATTATTTTCCTCCTTTGAATAGTACCCCTACCCCTCATTTTATAGGCTAGAAGGAGCTAGGGTTTTAGGCGAACTCTCGGCCATGCATGGCTGGGAGTTCCAGTTAACTAACAAAAAGCTCTTCGTCCCGACAGAAACTTTCCTGATTTTTTTCTTTGTTAGGTAAACGCGGTCTGTAGTGATCCAGCCAGCGTTCACACACATGCTGCAGAAGGCCTGCCAACGTCCCAACGCGCCCAGTGCTAAGTTAGGGCGCGGGTTACTTGATTTAGGAGGTTTTTCAAGGTTTTATTCAGCATGGCTTTGGCTAGGAAGAGGCATGAGTTGGCCTGATGCCAGGTAAACCTGTGTGGTGCATTTTAGGGTTATAACAATCGCATCGCTTCATGGCATGAATGCAATCGTGAAATAATGTAGGCCAAAAGTAACCTGCGCGGATGATTTTCTAAGCGGTGGGGTCGCCTATCTGTTGCGCCTCTTTTGTCACTTGAATGAGCAAAACAGAGGTGTTTACAAGCTTAGTTGGGTTAGCTAAGCAACACAGCAGTGAAGGAAAGGGTTAGAAAAATAAACATAAAAGACTAAGATAAGAATTAAACTAGGAAAGGAAAGAACAACTAAACTATTGAGCATAAGGACATAAGAACAAGAAAAAAACAAGACTCATGTCACCAATGAAAAGGATTGTATTAGTGAAAAGAAAACACTGAGAAGAAAGGGGACTTTGGGTCCCTTCTACCTCCAAGGGAGGGCTCTTGAACCCCCAATATTAAGCTCTTCTTACAATTTTGAAAACTTGAAAGAAATGGTGAAAGAATCCCAAGATAACCCACTCAAAAGGTGATGTGGATTGCCCAAATGGAATGGTGCTAGTATTCTCTTGATGAGAAAATAGGATTCCTCAAGAGAATAGTAGTAGCATAACCTTGCAAATGAATTCCTTGAAAATGTAGTGCACCCATGGCCTTGTTTTATAGCACCACTTTGAGGTATTGTGCAACCAGCTTTTAGTGTGAAAAGGGGTTGTTTAGGGCACCTTTAGGTCTTTGACCATCCACCCAACCAGATCCAGCTGAGATTTGGATGTCAAATCGGCTTGGAAGCTGAACCAGAAGTGGGTGGGAGGCCGACCAACCTCATAAATGTGTCATTCTCAGGTGTGCGTGGCTTTTAGCATCCACAGTCGCGCATCATGCACATGTGCACTTTTCTTGCATTTTTGGATGGTGCATGTTCGCGCACGCCCTATGTAGTCATAGGGCATCTTGATTTTATAACTGATTGTATAGTTTTGGACCTTTTGGAAAAGCTTTTTTTGGTAATTTTAGTCCATGGGTGAACTCATATATGTTTGAAGATGTTGGATTCCTGTAACCATTTGCGGACGAAATTTCAGTGATAACAAGCTATTCTCGAGAATCCTACGATAAACCTTCTGTAATAACTAGCTAGACCCATAAAGGATCTAACTTCCATCACATTCTTTGGCACTAACCATTCTTTGATGGCCTCAATCTTATCAGGATCTACAACTATCCCATCCTTAGAGATAATATGCCCCAAGTAATGGATATGTTCCTAATAAAATGAGCATTTTCTCAACTTGGCATACAGCTGGTGCTCTTTTAGCACTTGTAGCACCATCCTTAGGTGTTGTTCATGCTCTTCCTCTGACTTGGAATACACCATAATGTCATCCAGGAAGACTATGACAAACTTTTCTAGATAGTCCCTTAATACACCATTCATTAATCACATAAAAACAACGGGTGCATTTGACAACCCAAAGGACACCACTATGAACTCGTAATGACCATACCTTGTTCTAAAGGTGGTCTTGTTGATGTCTTCATCCTTTATTCTTACCTGGTGATATCCCGATCCGAGATCTATCTTCAAAAATATCTTCGCATCCTTCAACTGATCAAAGAGATCATCAATCCTCGACAGAGGATACTTGTTCTTTACAGTTACTTTGTTCAGTTGTCGAAAATCTATACACAACCTCAACATTATGTTCTTCTTCTTCACGAACAGGACTGGGGCACCCCAAGGTGACACGCTTGGGCGACCCCTTCTTCAAAATATCTTCAAGCTTCAATTGCAACTCTTTCAGCTATGGCGTACTCATTCTATAAGGAGATTTCGACACTGGAGCTGCTCCAAGAATTAAGTTTACAAAGAAATCAATATCTCTCTTCGGAGGTAGTCCAAGTACCTCTTGAAATATATCCTCAAACTCCTTTAGTACCGCATGGTCTCCAATCTTTGAGACCTCATCCTCAGATGCTTCCTCCATATGGGATGCAAATAATTGACAGCCTTTCCTATAGCACTTTTTGAGCTGTATTGCTGAGATTTATCTAACAACAACAACTATAGGAATTCCTTGGACTATTTTTCGATTTCCTTCCTCATCCAAGCAAGTGAATGCCTTGCTACGACAGTCTAGGATGGCATGGTGTTGGTCCAACCACTCCATCCCAATTAAATAGTCATAAAATCCTAAAGGCAGAATATTCAATTCAGTCTTTGTGCTCAGTCCATTCATGTCCACTGGACAAGATTTAACTAACTCAGTGACTTTCCTCTTGGTTCTTGTAGCCAGCTGCACTAACCAATACTTTTCATGTTTGCTTCTCGACAATTGCAAACTTTCCACCACTCTAGGATCTATATAACTATGGCTAGCCCCTGAACCAATTAAAATAGTAAATGGTTGGTTGTTAATCCTACCTTCCACTTCAATCATGTGTGACTAATATTCAACTTTCTTATTGTCCAGGGCTACGTAGATCCTTGGAATTCTATTGCCCATGTCCTCCACTGTTTCCGCCTGCTGTACATTATGGACAACTCTCACTTTGCCATTTTTGTGGGGACAATCTCTGTACTTATGGTTTCCCTGACAACCCCAACACTGAATGGGCATCTGTCTTGGCCTTTGTTCACCCACTTTATCCTTTCTGGGATCTCTAAAAGATGGTTGTCCCATAAAACCATTTTTGAAAAAGGAAGGCTTGTTTCCCTTCTGCCTCAACTCTTTCTTAAACTTCCTCTGGTCGTCCCAAGCTTTCCGAAAGGTAGGATTTTCTCTCTTTTGCTCATATAAGCATTTATCCCTCATTATCGTTTCTTCCATGGTCTTAGGGTCATCATATTAAATCTTTTCACCAATAGAAGGTGGAAATCCACTTAGATATCTCTAAATCTTGACAATCTCTTCCTTGATGAACGAAACATACTTTAGCAATTACAGAAATCTTCATTCGTATTCATCATTGGTCATGCTGCCTAGCTTGAGTTCAAAGAACTCTTTCATCTTTATGTCTTAATATCTCTTAGTCAAATACTTCTTCTCGAAATACCTCTTCAATTCCTTCCACGTGATATCTTTCTCTCTAATGTGTTGCACCTGCACAAGTTGATCCCACCACATGGATTCTTTTCCTTTCAGTTGATACATCGCAATTCTTCCTTCTGTGTGAGAGGAATAATTCTGTAGCTGGAAGTACTTCCTCATGCCTAGCAGCCATATCTTGACATCTTCCTCCTTCTGGTGTTCTCCATCAAACGTGGGAGGCTTAATCTTATTCATTTCCCCTTTCAGTTCATCCACTCCATACCTTCTATGCTTCCTAGTAGGAGATGGTCTTGAACTACTGTGTGCTTCCTTACTGGAATGCTTTGGGGAGCGACGATGATGTCTGCTAACACTCCTCGATCTTCTTTTCCTCTCAGGGGTCCCGCGACTCCTTGTTTTGCTTGAGTCACTCTCTTTTTCCAATTTCTTTTCTATTCTTTCCAGACTCTTCAACAACTTTAAGTTGAATTCACCTTTTTTATCCTGAGTTTTCCTGAGCTTTCTGCTATTTGTTCGGTGAGTTTGGGCATCTTTCTACAATTTTTCAATGATTTTCATCATATGCCCTTATTTATCTATCTCTTCTCTATGGCCATTGGAGTTTGATCCTTCAACTCCCAAATGAACATCCATCCCTTTAGCTTCGTCCTCTAAACTGGAAGCATTTTGTTCTTTCCCCATTTCTTTGCCCTCTGGGACAACTCTAAATGGTTCTGGCCCTCGTTAAACTTCTACAAACACAACGTGCAGACAACTAGAATTTGTTAGGTCATCTCTCCTTAACAAATTCCACACATTCAAAACTAATCCGATTTAAGAAATGTTTCGATTTCATGAATTTTCTGAGCTCTGCTCAGCTCTGTAACTTTCGGGTGATAGCCCCCTCTTTCTTAGTCCCCAGCCCATGCGATCACGGGCTGTGACCAAACACTATACCACTATCTCTCGAGTTCCGGTTACCGAACTTGCGACATCGGGTGGATCAACGGTCCACGTCTACACGACATCCAACGGTTGGAACCTAATGTGGTCCTTCTGTCATCGAAGTTTCGGGACTTTGGGACTTCGAACCTTGAGAGTTCCCAAACTTGTTTCCTCCAAATCTTCCGACATCCGAAATTCCAATATACTTTATCCCCTTCGGGCCCACATAACACAGTTGTTTCCAACAACCACGGTGGCACGTGGCACGCTTAGGAGGGTCCACGTCACCTTTTCCGACATCATCGGGTCCTACCACGTTCACTTTTCTTTTTGGGAGTTCGAGTTTCGAGAGTTTGTGCGTCAACCCAGCTCACTTTTCTCGATAACCGAAATAGCGAAATTGTGATTTACTTTCCACTTGATCCAATGGTCAAGTTTTCTTCCTCCAATCTACGGTGTATATCGTTTCAAGACTTCAGAGTTTCGGGCATCGGGAGTTCGTGCCTCATCACATCTCACTTTTCTCGTTAGTCGAATCCCCGAAAGGTTTCCAGGATAACTCTCCTGCACCTTCTCCAGATCTGACGGTCGTGAGGGATTTCCTTTCCTCCCGATCAGATCCAACAACTCCAACACTTCACGCGTTGAGCTCTCTTTCTCTCTCTCTCTCTCTGGTCAAATACCACACCGACTGTGGTTTTATAATACGGCTACTCCCCCTGAGCTTTGTAACATAGCCAAGTAACTCCATGGCACTCAGGAACATTCTAAGGTCCAAAAATTGGTTCTTCCAAACACAATTCCCACCTGACCTTCGGGTCCAATGACCACTTATCCAGCCCATTCAATCTTAGCATTGAAACCATGGCTCTGATACCATATTGTAACATCCCTGGCTGTCAACCCACTAGTCGGGCAACGCTACTACGCGGAACACACTTATACTTATATATATCATATGCATATTAAATCAAAATAAGACATTTAACATGGATTTACTGTTGTTTTATAGACTTAAACAACATTAACAACAATTCAAACTTGTAACGGAATACATGATAACATTTCAAGACACAGACATGCATCACATATAAATTAAGTACAAAATTAACACTTATCTTTAAAACTGGCGTAACTCCACCAACCACGTCCAGACCTTCCACGAACCTCCTAGCCTTAGACCACGCTGCTCATCACGCTCAGTAGTGGGTCACCCTCGAGTTGGGACTAAGCTCCACCCAAGGCAAGGGAATTCTAGACTAGGTTGAGGTTACAAGGAAAACTGCACAGAGCAACCGAAAGGATTCTCTCCAGGAGCCTTCTTACACCCACTACTCACGGACTCTCATTCCCGACATGCCTGCTCCACCCGGGAGTATACACCTTCACAAGCATAGTCCATTGTTGCTTCACCTCCCTCTCTAGGTCTCGACAACAGGTCAGATCATAAAATCTCAGAGCTTCGTAGCTGGTGTTGGACTCTCTCTCTGGGAGGAACCACTTCCCAGTAGACTCTCTCACCTGGAAAGATCTGCTCATAGACATAACAACCTGCCTCTTCAACCATGGGCCTAACAACCCAGTTCTTCAGCCCCTTTCGACTCAATTCTCGCACAATGAGGATAACCAAAAGCAACAACCCACATATAGTTTGGGTACGGATTCGGCTCTGCAATGGTGGATAGATTGGGTTCACGAAATCACAGGTCGACTTTCCCCTCCCGACCAGTTCTCTCAACGGTGTATAGGTATGCCAAGGACAGATGCAGACCAAAAAAAATGGGATCAGATGGAGGATGTTTCAGTTTTTTTAGGAAGACATCTCGGTTTTCTGGTTTCCAGAGTTACGTGAGGGTATCCCAGATCAAACGCAAAGGATGAAAGAATGAGGAAAGAACCCCCTCCATGACTGACTTTTGCAGCTTTTAACTACATGTGCTTGGGCCGACACATGTCGCCCATGAAGATGCATGTGCTCCATCAGCATGCGTTCCTCTCCAGGAACTTAGGACAACACTCAAAATTGTCCACCTTAGCTTTTTGGAAATAATAATAATAAATTATTATCCCTTTTTAGAGGTAAGACCCCTAGCTTAGCCCCTAGGCCCAACACTTAGCCTTTCTTTCCACCTTTCATCCCCCATTCCCTTACCCACTCTGTGGAATCTTAGTCCCCCATCACTCTTTCTTCGTGGTCAGTCTGCACACAACGATGTTCATATTTTTATTAATGTTCTGCATAATTACATATACAAAAGCAGGCTCCTAGCCTTAACACTTAGGCTCTCCAGCCTAATAAACTCATAAGCCTTACCAACTTATCAATACTCAGCTCACCAACCTACAAAACATGATTTACAATTCATAAAAATGATTACAACAGGGCTTGTCCTTGGGGATATTACAAATTCCATACATTTTCAGAAACAAATTGCAAACTCAAGTTTAAAGACCTATAAAAACTCCAATGCAGTTACTCAAAAGCAAAGCATTTTTATATTCTAATATAACAAAAATAATTTGAGCATATATTTATCTTACCCAAAAACTGATTTGGGCAATTGACTGAGTGTGAGCAATTTTCCATCCAACAATAGGCAGTCCTTTGTGGATGCCATCCCCTAGTTAGGCTATGAGAGTTGAGACTACAAGCGTGAAGGAAACAAGTTTTAAGACTAGTAGTTCATTCTTCCCATCCCAGAAGAATCCAAAATCAACCAAGAAATTCATAGCGGAGCTCTATTGCTAATATACAATCAACCCATCTATGGCACTCCCTCTGCTACCCCATACAACAAAAGAATATACCCCCTTCTCTGCTCCATAGTATGTTAAGAATATTCTTATGCTCTTTAGTATGGGCACCAAGAGTCCAAACTACTATCTAGGCTTAGATTTCACTCTAGCTGGAATTTAGTTCTTAGACATTAATGGTTGAAAGTCTATAGGGCATGGAGATGATTATTTACTTAGCTCAGACTCTCTATTTCCACGTTACCAACTCCTCCTCATTAATCTTTATTTTTTCTCTCTTTCGAACATACTTCACAAGGTTTTGTCCATAATCTTCATAAAGATAAGTCTTCCTCCTA
The DNA here is from genome assembly GCA_000966675.3 of Picea glauca. Taxonomy (NCBI): domain Eukaryota; kingdom Viridiplantae; phylum Streptophyta; class Pinopsida; order Pinales; family Pinaceae; genus Picea; species Picea glauca. The sequence goes on from JZKD02S1674983.1 coordinate 436,971, forward strand.
GAAACAATGCACCCTCCAAGAAGAATCTCCTTCCTTCATTGATGAGAGGGAATAAGAATTACCTTCAAATTCTTCTTAAATACATAAAAATAGGAAAATGAATAGACTTCCTAAAGAAATGGAGTATTTTCACTCCTCATCCCCATCCCATCCCCATCCCCATCCCCATCCCCATCCCATGTCTTTATTAAAATGAAAGTTATCCTTTTAACTAACCACTAGCATAAAATGAAAAGGAGTTGGAATATGGCACATGGTAAATAACTAACCACGAGCATAAAATGAAAAAGAGTTAGAATTTCGCACATCGTAAATAAGAAAAGAGTAAGATTATGAATCATAAATAGCTAGGATTATAGTTATGCCTCTTAAACCCCCTCACCTCTTTCGATCCAATGAAATCAAAACACCTTAGGTGCTCTTTCTCATTCAACCTTGAACCTATATATATAATGTTTCAAAAAAATTAATCCTATCGCTACAACCCTACCACATAGTCCTTATAACTAAATTTATATATATGCCTAACCATTGACTATTTAGGCCTTAAACTTTACACATGAATCCAAACTTACATACTTACACGTTTTACATATAAAATTATTTACACAACTTAATTCACATCATATATCTAGAGGTCAAAACTAGAGATATTACACAAAATATGAATGACTTTATTATGCACGCACTCCTTTGAAGGCAAGATGATTACAATATTTCCTACTAAGTAGAAAATAATAATTGAAAATTATATTAAATATTATTAATAAACAATTTACAAATATTTATTATCAACAAAATCTGAATTATCAAATTGATAT
>JZKD02S1674984.1:0-14941 GCA_000966675.3 Picea glauca
CAAGAACGTAGATATGGCCTCCTCCTTATAGATATTTGAGAATAACTCCAGATGATTCTCCTTTGTAACATAGTGAGAAAGGAGCTCTATAGAGTTGGACATGCATGTGGCTGAGCACAAGGTGAACATGTGAAATCCCAAAGTGTTGGGTGCATTGTCATGAGAACAAAAATGAAGATGATGTATTAGCCTCCTCTGAGTAGAAGAGTTGACAAGAAACTCTAGATGAATCTCCTCTGTAATGCAGTGGGAAATAAGATCTGTTGAGTGGATGTGTCTGTGGATGAGCACAAGTGTACATGATCCTAGTGGTTGAGCACTAGTGAAGAAGTGGTTCTTTTGTGTAATGCAGTGAGCCATATATATGGACATCCTTATGGATTTTCCCCTAGTGTATGAGCACTAGTGGGTGTATAATATCCTTTGTTATATTGTTCAAGAGTCAGACATGCATGTAACCCTAATTGTAATGTAAAGGGTATAGGTCGGACCCACCTTAATGTGATTAATAATAAATGTAAAAGATAATTAATCTAGTTAATATTAATTATAATGTTACTTAGAGAGGTCGTCCATGTTGTGCCAACAGATTCCTCTGTTGATAGGACAAGTCTAATATAAGTAAAGGTAGGTTCCCCATTATGGAATCATATCTTTCACATGAGTTTGGAAATTTCAGCAAGTACATCTTCTTGGGAAAAGTGCACACCTCTCTTGGGCACTAGTCTTATAGGGTTTGAGAAACGTCTTGTGTGTTAGTTATTATTTGTGGTGAATCTATTTCTCTTGAAGAATATAACAAAGGATTTAGCTGGGTTTTCTTTCCTTGTTGAGAAGGTTTTCCCAGGATACTTCTCGTGTTCTTGTGCATGGTGTTTCTTCTTGTGATCTTGGTTGCGGAAACATTATTATTTATGGTTAAGACAAATGAAAAATGGAATGAACTACATTATTAACCTAGCTTATTGAAAAATCAACATGGTATCAGAGCATAGGTCTTGAAGATCCCATTTCACAAACATTTTCTAGCCATCCTCTCTCACTTATGCAGAAACTATACGACCCTCCTAGGGTTCCCAGAATATTTGTATGACCTACTCTTATGAGGGTTCCCAACACTTGAAACTTGGACGTTGAGGCTAAAAATGACATAGGTGTGTACAACCTCCTTCAGCGCACCTCCAACAGCTCTCAAATTTCAATTTCGAGCATTTTGACTTTTTGGCCCTAGGGTTTCGCCAATTTCTGCAGAAAAGTTTAGAATTGTGTTTATGCAACTTTTTGAAGAAGTTCTTCAGCTTACCAGGGCTATCAAAATTATCAAGGCTTATTTTTGGCAGTCATAAGTTCAAAAAAACCTAAAAGTGCTATCATAGCCTAGCTGTTAGGTTTTCTATCCTAGTTGACAAGGGTTTGTGAAGAATCCAAAATGAGCAAAATCATGATGGGAAGCAAGCTTGATGACTCAAGAAAAATCAGTTACAGGAAGACAAAACCCCAAATAAATGAAGACATCAACATCTCAACACTCTCAGGTATGGTCCCTACCAATGATAATACTTGGTTAATTGATAGTGGTGCTTCAAGGGACATGCCCGATCTTAGAAATCACCTAACACATTTCGTTGAGAAAGAGACACATATACATGTTGTTCTTGGATATGATGCCAAATATAATGTGAGAGGAGTTGGAACTTCTACCTTCCAACTAGACTCGGATATGAAGCTCAAATTAGAAAAAGTATTATATGTACTTGGAATGAAAAGAAATCTTGTCTCTATTTTTTCCTTGGAAGACAAAGGGTACAATATTACATTCTCAGAAAGAAGAGTCCTTGCATGGCACACGAACTCTCATATAAGCTTTTCCAAGGTAATTGGTGTCCGAGAAAACATCTTGTACAGATTATCCATCAAACCAATTCAAGCCTTGCTACATGGCATTATCATCTTGAGTGAGCTATGGCATAGAATACTTGCTCACATTCATTATAGAGATCTTCCATCTCTAGGGAAGATGGTAACAGGTTTACCAGAAATACATATTCAACATAAATGTGTTTGCAAAGGTTGTTCCATTGGAAAAAATGTTAAAGGATCCTTCCCAAGCAGTGACAATAGATCCACAAAAATCTTGGACTTGATACATTCATACGTATGTGGCCCAATGACTATTGCATCTCTAAATGGGTACTTATACTATGTGTTCTTCATAGATGATCACTCCAGGAAGACTTGGATTTACTTCCTAAAGAACAAGGATGGAGTCCTTGAAAAATTTCAAGATTTCAAAGCTCAGATTGAGAACAAGACCAGAAGAAAAATAAAAATATTAAGATCATACAATGGAGGAGAATACACCTCAAAAGAATTCAACAGTTTTTGTATTGAAACATGAATTAAGAGAGAGTTCACAGTTCCTTACAACCCGCAACAAAATGGGGTAGCTGAAAGGAAAAACAGAACTATCATTGAGGCAACAAAAGCAATGAGACATGATCAGAGTCTACCCATGAATCTATGGGTAGAAGCACGTATGACAACAGTATATGTTAAAAATAGAAGCCCTCATAAGATTCTAAAGAACATTACTCTAGATGAAGCCTTCATCAGAGTGAATCTAGAGATTGGACACTTCGGAATATTTGGATGTCCAGTGTATCTTCGTATACCCAAAGAAAATAGATCCAAGCTATAACCTTCATGAAGGAAGGGAACATTTGTTGGATACAGTGAATCCTCAAAATCTTATTGAATATACAATCCTAGTCAGAGACAAATTGAAGTAAGTAGAGATGTTACTTTTGAAGAAGAAGTAGCCTTCCAGAAATCCAGAGAAGCTCAAATGGAAATTGATAGAGAGACAATACCGTATCCTCATCCAACAATTCAAAGGGAGACAGATATTATTCTAGATGATCCAATAGCTCCAACTTATCTAGTTGTTCTAGCCGATTCATTTTCTCCAAGGAACATACCCAGAGATATTACAGTTGGACATAAAAGGCCTTATTGGGCCCAAAAAACTCTACAAGAAGAAGAAGGGCATAAATCCCCACAAGGAACAACCAGAGAGAGAAAAAGACTAAAGATATTCTTAAGCTACCTTGTAGCCATGACCCACATTATTGACTCAGAGCTAACTTGTCATGGAGAAGCTTCGGGTGAACAAGTATGGAAGATGCCATGATTGAAGAATTCCAATCTATATTAAAAAATGTTGTATGGGATGTTGTTCCAAGATCAGAGGGAAAGTCTGTAGTAACTTCCAAATGGATTTATAAAATCAAGCATGTTGTTAATGGAAGCATTGAAAAATAAAAATCAAGATTTGTGGCCAGAGGGTTTTCTCAAATAGAGGGAGTTGACTATGACGAGACTTTTTCACCAGCAGCTCGATACACCTCCATTCGATCTATTATTGCACTAGCTATTTCCATGGGTTGGAAAGTACATTAGATGGACGTAAATAAGGCCTTTCTCAATGGTGAAATTGAGGAAGAAGTTTATATTGAGAAGCCAGAAGGATTTTTTTTACACAACTAAAGATCTCATGTATGCAGGTTGAAGAAATCCCTATATGCCCTAAAGCAATAACCACATGCTTGGTATGAGAAAATAGATGGATTTATGATGAGTTTGGGCTTCAACAAAAGTCTTGTTGATCCAAACTTATATTATCACGTTGATGGCAAAGAGTGTTTGATTTTTGTCCTATATGTGGATGACCTTTTCCTCATTGGTTCAGAGAGAATCATTCTTGAATGCAAACAATCATTGACTTCTAAATTTGAAATGAAGGATTTGAGCTTGATGCACTACTTCTTGGGACTAGAAGTATGGAATAGAACATATGATATTTTCATGATTCAAGGAAAATATACTATGGAGATACTGAAAAAGCTCGGCATGACAAAATGCAAATCCATGCCCACTCCAATGGTAATGGATTTGAAGAAAATGAGTGATATTGATTCAAGAGATGTAGATCCAAACTTATACCGACAATTGATTGGATCTCTGATGTATCTGGTTAACACCAAACAAGACATTTGCTATGCAGTAAATGTACTTAGCCAATTTATGAGCCAACCGAGAAAAACACACTAGATAGCTGCAAAACATGAATTGAGATACTTATGAGGCACAAATGGTTATGGCCTAAGATATGCCTCTAGTGTGGACTTGATCCTGCAAGGATATGTCAATGCAGATTGGGAAGGAAGCGCAGTAGATAGAAAAAACACCTATGGTTGTTGTTTCACTTTAGGTTCTGCCATGGTTTCTTGGTGTAGCAGAAAACAAAGCTATGTGGAATTAAGCACTGTAGAGGAAGAGTACATTGCATTGAGTGTGGCAGTTCATGAAGTAGTGTGGCTTCGCAAAATTCTAACTGACTTGTTCGATCATGAGATGGATCGTTCTACTATTCATTGTGATAACCAAAGTTGTGTAAATCTCTATGAGAACTTGGTGTTTCATGTCAGATCGAAACACATTGAAATAAAGTATTACTATATCAGAGACATGGTGTAGATGAAGACAATACATAGCATATATCTTCACCAAACCACTTGCCAAGACAAAGTTTGAGTATTTCCATGAGAGACTTGGCCTGGTGGAAAATGTCTCCCTAGCTGAGAGGGAATGTTGATGATTGTAGCTACGTGATACATTCTCCAGCTTACAAACCTGAGAGAAAGCAACTACGTGAGACATTATCCAGCTCACAAACCTAAGAGAAAGCTCCTAATATGGGTATTTGGTTCCTATCTGAGATAGAGAAGGAACGTAGAGATGAACTCCTCCTTACAAAGAGTTGAGAAGAACTCCAGATGATTCTCCTTTGTAATGCAGTGAGAAAGGATATCTGCAAAGTTGGACGTGTCTGTGGATGAGCACAAGGTGAACATGTGAAATCCAAACGTGTTGGGTGCATCTTCATGAGAAAAAAAATAAATATGATGTATTAGCCTCCTCTAAGAAGAAAAGTTGACAAGAAACTCCAGATGAATCTCCTGTGTAGTGCAGTGGGAAAGAAGATCTATTGAGTGGACAGGCTTGTGGACGAACACAGGTGAACGTGATCCTAGTGACTGAGCACTAGTGAAGAAGTGGTTATTTTGTGTAATGCAGTAAGCTAGATATATGGACATCCCTATGGATGTGCCCCTAGTGGATGAGCACTAGTGGGTGTATAATATCCCTTGCTATATTTTTCAAGAATCAGACCTGCCTGTAACCCTAATTGTAATGTAAAGGGTACAGGTTGGCCCCACCTTAATGTGATTAATAATAAATGTAAAAGATAATTAATTTGGTTAATATTAAATATAATGTGACTTAGAGAGGTCGGCCCTGTTGTGCCAATATACACTTATGTTGATAGGACAAGTTTAATATAAGTAAAGGTAGATTCCCCATTGTGGAATCATATCTTTCACATGATTTTGGAAATTTCAGCAAGTAAATATTCTTGGGAAAAGTGCACACCTCTCTTGGGTGCTAGTATTATAGGGTTTGAGCACCCTCTTGTGTGCTAGGTCTTATTGGTGGTGAAGGTATTTCTATTGAATAATATAGAAAAGGATTTGGTTGGGTTTTCTTCCCTTGTTGAGAAGGGTTTCCTATGATACTTCTCGTGTTCTTGTGCATCGTGTTTCTTCTTGTGATGTTGCAACATTATCGTTTATGGTTAAGACAAATGAAAAATGTAATGAACTACATGCTTAACCTAGATTATTGAAAAATCAACAATCACAATACACTTCATTGGAAAAATTAGCATATATGGAAAACTTTACCTTAAAACACCATGTGACTCTCATAACAAAATTATTTTGCAACAAACTCAATGAACATGATTGTGGACGCTTATATGTTTCTAGAATGAATTCTTTAACTAAGGATATATAAATTATATTGGATTGAGAACCACTATTGAATATATCATGCGTGAAAATTTTAAGGTAGTGTGAATGAAAAGAAGAAGATTTTTATCAAGGAAATATCACAGGTGATCTATAGCATGCTTGGGAACTCAGTGGTTTATTGATATTGTATAAAATACCTTTTCCAAAAAATGGTAATGTGCATTGATATCTATGCAGCAAATTATACTTTTTTTTCTTGCAATTTATTGAAGGAACCTCTTCAAATGGATGTCGTGTTTTAATTCTTTCAAGGAACATGTTTCTAGGATACCCATATGGGTAAAGTTCCATTTAACTTATTGAGTTCTAGAATGAAAACATTTTTTTTTGTAATTTATGACAAGATAAGGGATTTTCTTAAAACATATATGGCCTTTTTAATTCTTCTAATATGACAGTTGAAGAAAACTATATAGAAATGGATGTTCTAGAAGGTTTTCTTGAATTTATTAGTCTATCAATAGGAGGGAAGGAAATATGGAAACCATTGAACTATCAAAATATGTCGTTCAACTATATATACTATTTTAATATTACCACTTTCAGATTTACTATCCAAGAAAAAACGATGGGAAGACCAATGATGAAATCCATATGGCTAATGCCCCCTAGAACTTTGGTCATGTATTGTTAAAGTTAGTTTCTAAATTTAGTAAATGGAAGAGGAAGCAAGATGAAGTGAAATCCTCTCAAGGCTCAATTCTTCTAAAAAAATCCCAAATATAGTTTCCTCACAATGAAATAGATTTGCAACATAATCATTATCATCCTGGGGATCTTTTGGAGAGATTTAAAGATACGCTAATGCAATTTGGAGGGAATTATTTGGCAAGACTACTAACCTAATTCAAAATGACCCAATCAATTTTGACTCCTCTCCATTCAATAATCTGATGCCTTAGGTTAGTGCATTTCTTCCCACTCAAAATAGACAAGACTCTCCTCTAAAGCTATCCTATACCATCAAGGATGTGGAGCATATCTATTTTGGACTTAAAGAATATACTACACCATATCCCAAATTCCCATATTAGGTGGGATAGAGCTTATTCCTGCAGACTCATCCAAACTTGTTCTGGGAAAGAGGGAAACATTTTGAAATCCATTATTCAAGAGGAACAAAAATCCCAAGTTGATAAAAACAAAGTATTACAGGGGCTCTTAGAGTGATGAAATCACCCAAGCGAGGTAAGAAATGAAATTAATCTCCTACAACATCAAGGGGTTGAGTAGCCCATGAAAAAAATGCTCATTTCAGAGATTGATCTCCAAATTTTGTACATATATCTTTTTTTACGGTGCCATCATGTCTAAATTTCTCGAAGAAAGTTTGATATATGGGAATTTTTTTTTTTCATCTTGCACAATATTTGTATAGGTTGGAATTGTTCTGTCATTCAGAAAAATAAGGTAATCTCCTCTTCTTCAATCTTATTTATTGTATTTTCCCAACCACTAAAGAAACCAATTGACATATTCAACACTTATGGCTAGCTTATGGAAAAATATATTTTTGGGTCTCACTATCTATCTCAGATATTTTTCCTCCAACCATTCCATCATTGGAGGAGACCTAAACTACACAACTTCTTGTACAAAAAATTGGGGTCCATTGAGATGTGATGAAGATGGAACAATTGGGAGCACTAGAAAAGGGAAAAAAATGATGGGCAAGGAGGAGGCCAAATGGAAACAAAACATATTGTGAGTTAGTTAGTCAAATGATGTTTTAATAGTTGTTTTTTCCATTATCAAGCTATCTAGATGAAATCTAAAAAAATAATATGGATAGTGAACAATCCAAATGGAATGGAATGTAGGTAATTCATGAAATTTTAGAGCAAGTAGTTAGGTATTTCATACATATTTTTCAGGGAAAGTAGTTAGAACCTCTTGTAATATCCTTAAGGAATTTTCATACAAAATTATATCTCTTTGTAATGCAATCTTAAAAATCATCTAAAAGATTATTTCCTATATAATTAAACCCTTTCTCTATATAGACATGTCATGTGAAAAATTTGGATTCATAAATGGTAAACAAGCTCATGATGCCATTGAGATAGCCCGAGAATCTCTCCACCTTATGAAAAATAAAAAACTCCAAGCCTTTGCACTCAAAATCAATCTTTCTAAATATTTTGATCATGTCAACTAACACGATATGTCAATCTTTCTAAATCTTTTGATCATGTAAACTAACATGATATGTCAATCTTTCTAAATCCTTTTAGCATGAGAATAATTTTTACAAAATATACTAAATCATTTTTTTATTATTGAGTCTTGATTGTGCATGTGTTTGAGATTATTGATCTTATTAAAAGCAATGATTTTAGTGTTTTCACATGCAGGGTGTTATGCCATCACCTTGTAATAATTTTTCATTCAAAGAGTACATAGAAATCCATCATTACATCAACAAAGCCAAGCAAGACAACAAGAGCAGTGTAGTATTCCAGATATAAAATAGTATGCAGAACATAAATATTTTATCTAGAAGTGGTAGAACAACAATGATATAACCATAACAATACCAGAACAATACTAGAATAATACCAGAATAACACTAGAAAGAACAACTTGATTAATGATAGAAATGTTCATTTGCCTCTTCGAGGGGGAAACCTCCAGTAGAGCAGCGCTCTATTACAATAATATCCAAGACAATATTTCTCATACCCTCTACTTCTATTTACACTAAATATATCTATCCAAAAGAATAATCTAGAGGAAGATCCTTCTATAAGTGGAAACTTCTATTAGGTCTTCTTACATTTGACTTATTCTTCCTTATTTCTAGGCCTTATTAATATTGGCCTTTATTACATGGAATTATATTATTATACCTATGTGAGGGGTTAGGGAGGTTAGGTCCCTATCATGCCCTCCCCCTTGAATAACAGCCTTGTCCTCAAGGCTTCAGATGAGGGAATTGTTGTAGAATAGTGGTCAGCTCCTAGGTGGAATTTTCTTGAGGTGTGTCTTTCCATTGGACTAACACTACCTGAATGGTGCGTTGATGGAGACAACGCTCTCTCTGGGCCAAGACTTCTTATGGATGCAACCATATGAAACCTTCTTCATCCAACTCAGGAAGACTAGTTTGAGTTTGTCACATATTTCCAATCACCTTCTTTAAGTAGGAAACATGAAAAATAGGATGGAGCTTCGACTGAATAGATAGAGTTAACTGATACGCCATCGATCTCACACGCTTGAGCACTGTATAAGGACCATAAAACTTGGGCACAAGTTTCTTGTAGAAATTTTAATACAAATTATGTATTGCCTAGATTCTCCTGATCTAACAATTATATGCCATTGTTAAATACAAAATCGCTTATACAAATATTCTTGCGAAATTTAAAAACATGATCGCCAATTGCAATATCAAGAATAAAGATCAATCACAAATAACACAGATGTTTTACTTGGAAAGAATAAAGCTAAAAACCCCACTATCATATATTATGTATATATCATGGATCATGAAACCATATCATATAAAACTCTAATCCAAGATATCTCATTACAATATACAATAATCTCACACTGTCATACAAAAATTGACAAATTCATGTGCCAATTTGCTGCTTCCAGATAGCCTACCTCCTCTGCGCAATCCCTACTAAATGGAAATCCTCGCAATGAATGAATTCGTCTTTCCTAGGATGTGAATTCCTCATGGGAACATCTAATGTGTGTGTGGTTGCATGAGTGCACTCACTAATGTCACAACTAATAATCAAACTGTCCCTTTCACCTGTTATCGCAACTGGGTCTCCATTGGATCTGACACGCATGTAGTTAACAGTGGTAAATCTTCAGTTGCATGTGAGATCACTAACTGTGAATCAATTAATAATTAATTCATTGATCTCTCACTAGTGTAAGTTCAGTTACAACTAGTACAAATGAGCTTAGCTCACTTAACTGAGTTAAACTACTTCACAACTCACATAACTACACATATAACTCTATTACAACTTCGAATCACTTAGTTACAACTAATTCGACTTGCATGTCCCACCAATCAACTTTTGAACTCAAATTTCCTATAGCTAGTTGATTTTCCACTTCAGTTAACTATTTCCAAGTGCTCGTTGAGAATAGATTAATATTTATTGTCCAACTATTATTAAGGGATAATAATAGTTGACATACATCTATAAATAGAATTCACTCACCATCTATAAATAGACACCATCTATAAATAGAATTTTCTCATCATCTAAAAATAGACTTCCACCTAAAAATAACATGAGGCTCCATCCTAGTGTAGGTGCATAATTTTCACTAGGATCTTCTTGTTGAATCTCAACACTCCCTCTCAAAAAAAAATGGATTATCCTTCACCCTGATCCTGTCTCTATGGTATTCGAATTTTCTCTTGGTGAGCGCCTTCATCAGAATGTCTGCATCCTGATCTTCCATAGGAATGTACTGAAGCAACATGATCTTCTGCTTCACACAATCTCTAATATGATGATACCAAATATCTATATGCTTAGATCTATCATGAAACATAGGATTAATCGAGAGTTTAATGCAGCTCTAATTATCATAATGAATCACTGTCGGATCTAAATGAGAACCAAACCAACCAACCAAGATATTTCTCATACAGATAGCCTCACATGCATATTGAATCACTGCCATGTATTCTAATTCCGCTGAACTGAGTGCCACAGATCTTTGTTTTCTTCTGTACCAAGAAACAACTGTAGATCCGATACTAAAGATCCCCCCTGATGTTCTCTTTTTGTCCGTTGGCTTGCCAGCCCAATCTGCATCCGTGAAGCCATGCAAATTCAACTCATCTATATGTTTGTACCATAATCCATACTCATATGTTCCCCTCGGGTATCTCAGGACATTCTTACCTGCCTTCCAAAAGCGTTTTGTAGGCTTAACCATCGCTTGACTCAGCTAGTTAACCATATGGAAAATGTATGGTCTCATGTTCACTAGATACATTAGCGAACCTGCTAACTGTCGATAGACAGTGGCATCCACTACCTCTCCAGAAGTAGCATCCTCTTTCTTCCAGTTTCCTGGAAGAGGAGTATGCATGGGTTTTCAGCCCTCCATGTGAAACTCACCCAGTAACTTCCTTGCATACTTTTCTTGAGACACAAAAATTTCACCATCTTGCTTCCATATTTCCAATCCAAGGAAATAATGAAGGAGGCCCATATACTTCATCTCGAACTCCTTTGCAAGGTCCTCCTTGCATGAGTGTATCAGTTGTTCATCACCAGTCAGTGTTAAATCATCAACATAAAGAACAATGATTAAAAGCTTACCCTCCACCAAAATTTGGTATAGGTTTTCATTCGCTTCACTTTTGGTGAAGCCCAGTCCGATGAAATAGTTGTCTATCTGAGTGTACCAAGAACGAGGTGCTTGCTTCAGCCCATACAATGCTCTTTTGAGTTGGCACACATGTGACTCACTGTTGAAGATCTCAAATCCTTCAGGATGCTCTATGTACACCTGTTCCTCAATGATCCCATTGAGAAATGCAGTTTTTACACCCATCTGATGAATGTGCCAACCCATCTGTGCTGAGAGTGAAAAGATGGATCTTATGGAAGAGTACCTTGCAACACGTGTAAAGGTATCATCATAATCTATCCCCTCTATTTGTGAGAAGCCCCGGGCCACAAATATGGCCTTGTATTTATCCACACTCCCATCAACATATTTACCTTGTAGATCCATCTCGAACCTACCTCTGATTTGTCAACCGGTCTTGGGACAATTTCCCATGCACTGTTTTTTACAATGGAGTCATACTCCTCTACCATTGCATCAACCCAAGTGGGATCCCGCACTACTTCCTAAAAGGAAGATAGTTCAGTCACAATACATTTTCTCATGAGAGCCATGTATCCAGTAAATCGATTAGGAGACTGTCTTTGTCTGCACTGTGAAGTAGGGGCTCCTACATTCTGTGCAATATCTAGTCTCAATCTATCATCTTCCGTGGTGCGCTTTCTGCCATTTATGATGGATGGCTCTGCATGAGTGGCTTCCTCCACTCCATGAACCTCCTCATGTGGCTGATCCACATCTTGAGACTCATGTTTGGGAATCAACAGTTCCTCCTCTGCATGCAAGTCTAGCTCCCTCTCAAGCGACAACCGCATGCCTTTCCCCACATCAAATTTTATATCCCGTTGCATAACATTCATCTTACTGTTAGGAAAATACACATGATAATTATGGGGTGTTTCTATGTACCCCAAAAATATCCCAACTTTAGCAATCGGCTCCAACTTAATACTGGCGTTCTTGGTCACATGCACATAAACAAAAGAGCCAAAAATCTTAAAATGAGAAACATCATGTTTCTTACCAGTGAAAGCTTCTTCAGGTGTACTCATGCCAAGTACTCTATGAGGACAATGGTTTTTCACATAAACTGTAGTGCTTCATGCTTCCACCCACAAATGCATTGGTAGGCCATGATCATGCAACATCGCTCGTGCTACACCCACGATCGTTCTGTTCTTCTTCTTCGTGACCCCATTTTGATGTGGGTTATGAGGCAAAATGAGTTCTCTTCAAATTCCTTATTTTTTGTAGAAGTATTTGAATTCGTTAGAGATGTATTCTCCACCATTATCACTCCTCAAATCCTTCACTTGCTTCCTCGACTCTTTCTCCACCAATGCTTTAAACTCACAGAAATTTGAGAATGTTTGATCCTTCTTATACATGAAGAAGATCCATCATTTGCGAGAAAATCCATCAACAAAAATAACATAATACTTATGTTTTGTTGTTGAAGAAACCGAGAATGGTCCACACACGTCTGTGTGAATTCTCTCCAGGATCACCAAAGCATGGTTCTCCTTTTCATGAAAGGTGGAGTTTACATACTTCCCCATGGTGCAACCCTTGCACTGATCTAACTGAGCATGTGTTCTCGTTGGAATTCCAATAGATATTTTCTGCATGATTTTCAAGGCTCCATGATGAAGATGGCCCAATCATCTGTGCCATAATTTTCCCTCATCTCGGCTCACCACTTTTTCTGCCTTTTCCATCATGGCAGTGCATCCATATACCTCCATCTTGTAGATATTCTTAACTTGAACCCCTATTTTCTTGACTTGACCCATTGTTTTATGTTGCAAGAAATATTTTTCATCGTTGAAAACAACGTCATAGCCTTTGTCCTCCAACATTACGACTGAGACCAAGTTTTTCTTCAGACCTGGAACATGCATAACATATTTCAATTGAAATAGTTTACCTAACTCCCTCTGAAAGGTAATGGTACAAATGTCAGTCGCACTATATCGTCCATCGTCTCCCATCTCTATATGCATTTTGAGATCTCTCTCCTCCAAGTCACTGAAAATCTCCTTATCTCCCGTCATGTGGAAGAAAGCACCACTATCCAAATACCACACCGATCCCAATGCACTTGATGCCATGAATGCGATCAAGGAGAAGTCAAGTTCAAATTTCAAGGCAAGGGCCTCACCAACTATATCTCCAACAACCTTCTTCTTCTGCTGACAATTAGTAGTGATATGCCCATGTTCGTGACAGTGAAAACACTTCACTTTGGACAAATCCAACTTCTTTCCTTTAGACTCAGATTTTGAATGGAATTTATTCCCCTTTCCTTTCCTTGCCTTGGAATCCAAAGCACAATCATGTTCATCATCATTCTTTGATGAAGAGCCATCTCTGGTGTTCCGCCTAAACTCCTCCTGCACCAAATCTGACCATAGTCATTCCCAATTTGACAATTTTTCCCTTCCATTGACAGAGTCTTGATAACTGTGCCAATTTTTGGGAAGTCCTAGGAGAGCCAAGCTCACTAAATCATCATCAACGACTATTATTTTCACACTCCTCGTCTCATCCTGACATTGGACAAACTTTGTGAGATATTTTGCAATGGAGTCGCCCTTTTCCATCTTGATCTTCCTGAGTTTATCTTTGAGCGACAATTTCCTATGGTCGCTGCTGTTTTGGAATAGATCCGTCAAATTCTTCCAAATTGCATATGGTGTGGCTTTCCCATGGAGGTTTGAGACATTGTGGTCTCGTAATCCCTCCAACAGGATCCTTCTCGCCTTTTCCACTTTCTTTTTCCATGCATCAAGATTTGCAGCGTTTGTAGCATCTGTCTTAGGAACATCTTTGTCAATGAATTCCTTTAAGTCATTGTCTTCGAGTACTGCCTCCATCCTATCCTTCCAAGAAATGTAGTTCAAGCTTCCCTCGAGTGCATACTCTAACCTCAATCCATTGAAAGTCATTGCGATCTTGAATCAGCTGTAGCGCCAATAAAGTCTTTCTACAAATTTGAATTCTATCCAATCACAAACCCAACTTCTGCAATTTTTTGTGCCCTGATACCATGTAGAAATTTTAATATAAATTATGTATTTCCCGGATTATCCCGATCTAAAAATTATATGCCATTGTTAAATACATAATCGTTTCTACAAATATTCTTGCGAAATTTAAAAACATGATCGCCAATTGCAATATCAAGAAAAACGATCAATCACACATAACATAGATGTTTTACTGGGAAAACATAAAGCTAAAAACCCCACTATCATATATTATGTATATATCATGGATCATGAAATGATCTCATACAAAACTCTAATCCAAGATCTCTTAGTACAATATACAATCGTCTCACACTGTCATACAAAAATTGACAAATTCATGTGCCAATTTACTTCTTCCAGATAACCTGCCTCCTCTATGCAATCCATGCTAAATGAAAATCCATGCAATGAATGAATTCCTCTTGCCTAGGATATGCATTCCTCATGGGAACATCCAATGTGTGTGTGGTTGCATGAGTGAACTCACTAATGTCACAACTGATAGTCAAATTGTCCCTTTCATTTGTTATATCAACTAGGTCTCCATTGGATCTGACATGCATGTATTTAACAGTGGTAAATCTTCAGTTGCATGTGAGATCACTAATTGTGAATTAATTAATAATTAATTCACTG
>JZKD02S1674984.1:14951-31522 GCA_000966675.3 Picea glauca
ATAACATAGATAAGACTCATGTATTCGGGATGGGAAAAGTATCTTTTTTATTAACTTCAATATGAACCAACTTACAATGATTTCTAAGGCCGGTCACCGTTCCACGATCCTGATCATGGGCTCTTTCTCTTCTTTTTGTCCTTCAACTGCTGCTGCATGAATTTCTCCTAAAGCTTGAGGCAAGGCTAAAGGGTTGGGACAAAATTGGCTTGGCAATTTGGCAGAGTTTCTTTGCTATGATTTTCCTCCCTTTGAATAGTACCCCTACCCCTCCTTTTATAGGCTAGAAGGAGCTAGGGTTTTTGGTGAACTCTCGGCCATGCATGGCTCGGAGTTCCAATTAACTGACAAAAAGCCTCGTGTCCCGGCGGAAACTTTCCTGATTTTTTGCTTTGTTAGGTACCCGCGGGCTATTTTGGGCTAGCCCGTGGATGCCCGCATGCAGTATAAGGACAGCAAGCGGATGCCCGCGCCCAGTGAGAAGTTAGGGCGCGGGTTACTTGTTTTAGAAGGTTTTTTGAGGATTTGTTCAGCATGGCTTTGGCTAGGAAGAGGCATGAGTTGGCCTGATGCCAAGTAAACCTGTGTAGTGCATTTTAGGGTTATAACATGGACCACGTGTCTGCTTCTAGTATTTTTCCACGTGGCACTCCTCTCAAGCATGCGTAGTGGGGCCCCTAATGAATACAAAAACAAATAGTTAAAAAAATTGGGAAAATAATTTAACTAGACCGGGACCACGATAAATTGAACCCAGTAGACATGTGGCGCCAGATCATGAAGTTCGGAGACTTGGTACTCTGGAGGAAAGATGTTATATTTAGCATTGAACAGAACTCCCGAAGGCCGAAGTCTACCTCGACCGTTGATCAAGGAGGACAAGTGACAATCAATGCGGTAGTTCGAGGAATCGACACTCCATAAGAAATGGTTCATGATTGAGTAGGATGAATAAATCCTCAAATTCCCATAACACCGAAGTAATGTGCATGATGACGTCACCAGGGTGACGTGGAAGTATTCAGAGATTCGCGGTTCGGGAGTTTTTGGGTGTGCAGATGTGAAATCCTCCGAAGCTCCGAAGCCCCGAAGTTTCAAGACTTTGGATAAGCGCCTGACTAATAGCACTTGGTCACAACCATGGTCACATGAAAACTAAGGGCTAAAGAAAAAGGAGCTAGTGCCAAAAAATTGTTGCAGAATAGAGCAAGGCTTAGAGATAGAAGCCTGAGGGGTTCTTGATCAACCAAGACCTGCAAAAAAAGGAGTCAGATATTATTTTGTTGAACTAGATTGGTTTATGTTATTCTAGAAAATTATTAAGTCTAATATCCTAACAAAAATTCTATTGCTTCACATTTTGCATAATTAACAATAGTCAAAACCAAACCGAATTATCACATAGTGTAGAGAAATGGAGGAGGCACAGGATGCTTACAGTTCGGAGAATGAAGCTAGAGGAATGGATGTCCATTTTGGATTTGAAGGAACAAACTCCAATGTGCATGGAGAAGAAATAGATAAAGACGTGGGCATGATGAAAATTATTTTAAAAAATGCAAAAAGAGGTCCAAATTCACCGAGCATATAGAAAAAATATTATGAGAGCCAGGGAGCAACATGGAGACTTCAATATGAAGCTGATGCGGATCTGGGAAAGAATTGAAAAGAAATTGGATAAGGAAAGTGGATCCAACAAATCAGGGAGCTATATGTCCCCTGATGTGAAAAGGAGAGAAGGAAGTGGTAACAAACATCACCAACATTCCCGAAGGAATTCCAAAAGAAGGACACACAACCGTTCAATTCCATCTCCTACCAGAAAGCATAGGAGATCTGAAGTGGATGAAATGAAGGGTGAAATAAATAAGATCAAACCTCCTACTTTTGATGGAGAGCACCATAAAGATGAATATGTTGAGACATGGATATTTGGCATGAGGAAATATTTTCAATTGCATAATTATTTCTCTCATGAAGAGGGAAGAATTGAAATCTATCAGCTGAAAGGAAAGGCATCCATGTGGTGGGATCAACTTGTGCAAGTGCAACATGTTAGAGAGAAGAATGTCACATGGAAGGAATTCAAGAAACATTTTGAAAAGAAGTACTTAACCAAGAGATACTATGACAAAAATATGAAAGAGTTCTTTGAACTTAAATTGGGAAGCGTGACTATAGATGAATATGGAAGGAGATTCATAGAGCTGTTGAAGTATGTCCCTTTCATTAAGGATGATACAACGAATATCCAGAGATATATGAGTGGGATACCATCTTTCATCAATGATAAAATCTAATATGATGATCCCAAGACTCTGGAAGAAACTACAAGGAGAGAAAAATGCTTATATGATCAACATAAAGGAAAGCCTACTTTCCAAAAATCTTATGAAGACAAGAGGAAGTTTAAGAGGGCACACAGGTAGAAGGAGAACAAGCCACCATTTTTCAGAAATAGTCCTCAAGGATAACCATTTTTTAGAGAGCCCAGGATGGTTGAAGTAGGTGGGAAAAGGCCAAGGAAGACACCTATGCAATGTTGGGGTTGTACAAACTATCATAAGTATATAGATTTCCCTCACAGAAAGGACAAGGTGAGAGTTGTTCACAATGTTCAGTAAGCAAAAACAATGGAGGACATGGGTAGAAGAGTACCAAGGATCTATGCAGCCCTGGAAAACAAGCAAGCTGAGTTTCAATCACACATGATTGAAGTTGAAGGTATGATCAATAACCATGCCTTTACTATTTTAATTGACTTACGGTCTAGTCATAGATGTATAGATCCTAAGGTAGTGGAAATATTTCAATTACCAAGAAGCAAGCATGGAAAATCTTGGCTGGTGCAGTTTGACATAGGAGCCAAGAGAAAGATTTTCGAGTTGGTTAAATAATGTCTAGTGGGCATGAATGGACTAGGTACCAAGAAATATTTGAACATATTGTCTTTGGGATCATATGATTTCATAATTGGTATGGATTGGTTGGACCAACACCATGCCATATTAGACTATCATAACAAGGCATTCACTTTCCAGGATGAGGAAGAAAATCAAAGAGAAACCCAAGGAATTCACAGGGTAGTTAATGTCTGAGAAATATCAACAATGCAGCGAAAGAAGTGTTACATGAAGGGTTGTCAAATACTTGCAACCCATATGGAGGAAGCATCTAAGGATAAGGTGCCAAATCTGGAGGATCATGCAGTCCTAGAATATTTTGAAGATGTGTTCAAGGAGGTACCAGGACTACCTCCAAAGAGAGATATTGATTTCTCTATAAATTTGATGCCTGAGGAAGCTCCAGTATCAAAGACTCCTTACATAATGAGTACACCAGAGCTGAAGGAGTTGCAAATGTATATTGAAGAGATCCTAAATAAGGGGTATATACACCCAAGTGTGTCACCTTGGGGTTCCCTAGCCTTGTTTGTGAATAAGTAATATGGGACCTTGAGACTATGCATCAACTTCAGGCAGCTAAATAAAGTAACTATAAAGAACAAGTATCCTCTACCAAGTATTGATGATCTCTTCGATCAGTTGAAGGATGAAAGGATATTTTCAAAGATATATCTCGGGTCAGGATACCATTAGATAAGGATTAAAGATGAAGACATCAACAAGACTACCTTCAGGACAAGGTATGGTCATTATGAGTTCACAGTGGTGCCATTTGGGTTATCAAATGCGCCAGCTATTTTCATGTGCCTAATGAATGGTGTTTTCTGAGAATATTTAGACAAGTTTGTCATTGTATTTTAGGATGAAATACTTGTATATTCCAAGTCGGAATAAAAGCATGAACATCATTTTAGGATGGCGTTCCAAGTACTAAGACATCATCAGTTGTATGCAAAATTAAGCAAGTGCTCATTTTATCAAAACAAAATTCACTATTTGGGGCATATCATATCTGAAGAAGGGATAACAATGGACCCTAAAAATATTGAGGCCATTAAAGGGTGGAAAACACCTAAAAAGTGACAGAAGTCAGATACTTCATGGGTCTATCTGGCTACTACAGGAGATTCATCGCAGAATTCTCAAGGATTTTCCACCCAAACACTTCCTTGCAAAGGAAGGGGAAGAAGTTTCAATGGACTAAAAAATGTGAAAAGAGATTCCAACAATTGAAGCAACTATTAACCAGTGCTCCAATTATGAAGATTTTAGATCCAAATGAAGATTTCATGGTTTGCACAAACACATGAAAATAAGGACTAGGTGGAGTCCTCAACCAGAATGGATTTGTGATATATTTTGAATCCAGGAAATTGAAAGAGAATGAAAGGCTCTACACCACTCATGATTTGGATTTGGCAGCCATAGTGCACGCTTTGAAGAAGTGGAGGCACTACCTCATGGGAAATAGGTTTGAGTTGAGGACAAACCATAATGGTTTGAAGTACCCGTTTGATCATCCTACTTTGAATTCTAGGCAGATTAGATGGTTGGAATTACTTTGTGAGTATGACTTTGATATCAAGGACATGAAAGCGAAGGCGAACAAGATGGTTGATGCACTCAGTAGGAGAGTGCATGAAATGCATACTACAACCATTATCATGTATCATACAGATCTTAAAGGCATAATTTCTGAGACTGCAAAAGTTGATTTGCAGTACATGGAATTGGTAACAAAATCGCAGCAAGGTAAAATGCAGCAGAAAGCTAGAAATTATGAATTGGGAATTGATGGAATTCTCTTGTACAGAAATAGAGTTTATGTACCCAATTCTCCTAAATTGAGGAGTGCGATTTTAAAATAAATGCACAATGTACCTTATGTGGGACACACAGGATATCAAAAAATAGTTTTAGCAGTCAAGAGCCAATATTATTGGCCAGACATGAAGAGGGATATTGCTGAATACATAGCTAAATTCTTGGAGTGTCAAAGGGTCAAGGTTGAGCACAAACACTCAACTGGTTTACTGCATCCATTACCCATTCCTCAGTGGAAGTGGGAAGTGGTGACAGTGGATTTCATCACAGGATTTCCCAGAACAAGCAAGTAACATGATGCAATCATGGTGGTAGTGGACAAGCTTACTAAAGCTGCCCATTTCATTCCTATGAAGGTTACTCACAAGGAAATCAATGTTGCTGATATTTATATGAGGGAAGTAGCACGATTGCACAATATTCTCAAGACAATTGTGTCTGACAAAGACCCAAAGTTTACCTCAAATTTTTGGAGAGGATTATTCAAGGGTTCAGAATGAACTTGAACTTCAACACAACTTATCATCCTGAGTCTGATGGACAAACAAAAAGGGTGAACCAAGTGATAGAGGATATGCTAAGGATGTATGTGATGGAAAAACCATATAAATGGGAAGATTACCTACACTTGGTAGAATTTTCCTACAACAATGGGTATCAAGCATCATTGAAGATGAGCATGTTTGAAGCACTTTATGGCAGAAAGTGCAACACCCCAGTAAGATGGGACAACCCAGCTGATAGGGAAGTGGTTCGACCGGATTTGCTTAGGGAAATGGAAGAGAAATTGTTAAAGATAAAACAAAATTTGAAGGCCACCCAAGATAGACAGAAAATATATTCTGGCAAAGGAAGGACCCACACAGAGTTTAAAGTGGGTGATCATGTTTTCTTGAAGGTGAAAGACAAAAAAAGTTCCATGAAGCTGGGAAACTATTCCATGTTGGCAGCAAAATATTGTGGGCCATTTGAAATCCTAGAGAGGATTGGTCCAGTAGTTTATATGCTTGCATTTTCTGCATCTATGTCTATACATAATGTGTTTGATGTCTCATTGCTTAAGAAATATTTACCTAATGCTAATCATATTATTGATTGGAATGTGATTCAGGTGGAGCAAGAAAGCACCTTTCAAGTGCACCCGGTGCGCATGATGGACCAAAAAACAAAGCAGCTCTAGAATCGAGCCATAGAGATTGTAAAGGTACAGTATACCCGGTACGGTCTTGAGGACGCAACATGGTAGCATGAAGACACTATGCGGGAAGAATACCCACACCTTTTTTAATATTTTGAAAATATTTTTGATATTGTGTAAATGAGTTGCACTGAGGATAGTGAAAAAATAAGGGGAGGGGATTGTAATATCCCAGGGCTGAGACGTGGTTGTAATTATGAATGTAACATGTAAATATTCATATTATTAATATAAAAAACATCGTTGCGTGTAGACCTACCACAAAGAAAGAGTATGGGGGACTAAGCTCCGCTAGGCTGGGTAAGGGAAGAGGGGATGAGAGACTAGAAAAATGGACTAATCTTGAGGGCTTAACCTAAGGGAATATTATAATGTATTTCATTAGATTACTAAAGTTTGGGGAAATAAACCCAGTTATCCCAAGTTCCGTTAGGAGGTGGAATAGGTTCCAAGTGGAGAGGAACGTGGTCCTAGAGAGACATGTGTTAGCTCAGGCACATGTAATATAAGTGAGAATTCATATTGTTTTGGGGATGCTCTTGGCTATTTTTTCACCAGCGCACCCAACAAACAGCGAGTACCCTGGTACGACTTGTTGAATTTCTGAAGCACATTGAACCTCTGCAACAGAACCAAATTGACACCCTTGCTACACCTGTGCCTTTAGGGGTTCACGATCCATTCTAGCCATATTTCTGGAGGATTTTTCTCTTAGCATTGGGACCAGGTGAGCCATCCATTGCCCGATTCACTCATGCACTGAGAAGGCATGCAGTAGGCCAATTCCACCATTGTTGAACCCTTTACCTTTGTGAACCTATTTAAATTGTTGAGTCGTCCCTTACCTTACCAGAGTTTTCTACTATGGTTACCTAGTTGACTTAAGAGTTGGTTTGAAGAGGCGGGTTGTCAAGCCTGTGGGTAACTCTCCCAGGTGAGAGAGTGTGGATAGAAGAAGTAGGTTGTCAGGCCTGTGAGCAACTCTCTCCATGTGAGAGGGTGTGTTGAGGAAGTGATTTCCCTTGGAGGGAGTCCAGTAGCAGCTACAAAGCTCTGAGAATTCATAATTCATCCTATTGTTGAATCTTAAGGAAAGGCATGCGTAGAAGCCGATGGACTGTGTGATAGTGAAGGTGTACACTCCTGGGGTGGGACAGGCATGTGGGGAATGAGAGTCTGTGAGTTGTCAGCGTAAGTGGCTCCTTGGAGGAAATCCTTCATGTTGTACTGTGCAACTTTTTGTTGTCCCTACCTAGCCTAGGAATCCCTGACCCGGTGGAGTTTAGTCCCAGCTTGGGGGTAACCCACTACTGAGAGTGATGAGCGGTGTGGTCTAAGGCTAGGAGGTTCGTGGAAGGTCTACATAGAATTAGTGTACTTCAATTAAAAGACAAGTACTATTTCCAAGTTTGGTTACATGTTGTGTATTTATATGTGTTGTCATATTTATGGGTTTTGTTTGTGAGTATTGCATGCATGATTTTACTGCTATTTCTGCATTATGCTATGGGATAGCAGAACATAAATCATCTGTTAAATATTGGTATGTGTTATTGTCACTTCTACAAGAATATGTATATGTACATAATGTTTATGTGTGGTTAAAATTGCATTATATATATATATCCTCTCGAACATTTTAGTTTTCTAAGGTAGAATTCCCTAGTTTGAAGTTGATGGCTGGGGACGTTACAAATTGGTATTAGAGCGTTATTTGGAGTATCATGGTCGGCCTAGGTGATCGGGGGTGTTACACCATTCCTTGCCTTGACATGTCATTCCTAGCCTTTCCTTTCCTTGACATGCCTAGCATTGCCTTGCCTTGACATGCCATGGCTAGCCTTTCCTTCCCTTGACATGTCATGCCTAGCCTTTCCATGCCTTTCCTTGACAATCCATGCCTTGCTTTGACAAGCTGTACCTTTCCTTGACATGTCTTTCCTTGCCTTGACACTCCATGCTTTGATTTTCCTTGACATGCCATGCCTTTCCTTGACATGACATGCCTATCCTTGCCATGCCTTGCCTTGAAAACCCATTTCTTACCTTGACAATCCATGCCTTGCCTTGACATGTCTTTCCTTGCCTTGCCATGCATTCCTTTTCCTTGCCTTGCCATGCATTCCCTTGCCTTTCCTTTCCATTTATTTCATTGAAATTTCTTGCCTTGCCTTGCCATGTCTTTCCTTGACATTCCTTGCCTTGCTAGAAGCTAGGCATAGGGTTGTATGTTTATAGTTTCTTCTATATAAATATGATGTAATCCCACAACCAATGCATGATAATTTTAGCACAAGGTTCCCTAACATGACAAGTATGACAAGTACTTCCTTTGAAAAATATAATAAAATAAATTCGTAAAGATGAGAAATGATTGAGAAGGATCAAAGATTTGAACTCCAAAATAGACCATATCTTGACAAGGGTGGTCAACATCTTGAAAACTAAGGTATGAATCCAAAGAGTTGAAAAGGATATTTTACTGTCTGCCTATACAACTATGTACTCAAGCAAGACCCAATTTTTTTTTACAGTGGTGGAGTTAGAGTAGTGTGTTTCTTAGGGACCTAACCTCCCTAACCCCTCATGTAGGTAGAATAATATAATTCCATTTAATAATGGCCAATATTAATAAGGCCTAGCAATAAGGAAGAATAAGTCAAATGTAAGAAGACCTAATAGAAGTTTTTGCTTCTAGAAGGATCTCCCTCTAGATTGTTCTTTTGGATATATACATTTAATATAAATAGAAGTAGAGGGTATGAGAAATCTTGTCTTCAATATTATTGTAATAGAGCGCTACTCTGCTGGAGGTTTTCCCCTCGAAGAGGCAATTGAACATTGCTATAATTAATCAAGGTGCTATTTCTGGTGTTATTCTCATATTATTCTAGTATTTTTCTAGTTATATCATTGTTGTTTTGCCACTTATAGCTAAAATGTTTTTGTTCTACATACTATTTTATATCTGGAATACTACAAGTGGTATCATAGCACTTTCCTCAGCAAAACATTGTGGGTTATTTTTTTTTCAGGGCAGAGACGTATTCCAACATATTAAAGCTACAAAGATCTGTCGTTACGCGCATAAACCCGCAGTCGGGAGTCATACACGCATGAAATATAAGTGGTACTTAAGCGCACATATGTTGGCCACCCTTGTAACCCCTCTTGGTACCCCTTCGATTGGTAGTGCATCAGAAAAAACCGGTATACAGATCATATTGGATCTCCTGAATCCCTCCATAGATGAACTGATTGGTCACCTAACTGCTATAGTGCCACCGAGAACAACACTTTGGAAAATAGTCTCTAGTACATGGGTAGTCGAGTAGTATGACTAAGGGAACAATCTAGCTGTTGGTGTGGAGCCTGATTATCTTCCTGATTCAAAGGTCCTTTCTTTCAACCGTGTTTATATCCCATGAAGACTTTACACCCCAAAATTATTTACACTCTTCCACGCGGAGGAGTGCAGAGAGGGATTACCCCATCTGCGGGGTTCGGGGGTGAAGCCCTTGAAGAAAAAATTGCCTTGTAAATGTATATTGTAATTTCATTGTAAATCTGGACCGTTCATTATAAGGTCGCAGATCTAACGGTAGAAATCAAGTTAGGGTTTTTTTCCCTATAAGGCAACCCTCTTTTATGAGGGAAATGTATTGTGGCTAAGTATGCAAGTGAATATTGTATTATGAGATAGGATATTGTGAGAGAAAGAAAAGTGACAACGATTTTGTTGTAGGTTGTATCCCTTCATTTGTTGGATAATAATAAAGGAAGGACTGGGAAATTTCTCTAGTGGACATAGCCCACACTGGGTGAACCACGTATATCTATGTCTCTATTGTATTGTGTATCTTCTGTGTTTTGTTTCCACATTTTTTTTATTTTATTTCTCCACGGTCCTGTTTTTCTAACAACTGGTATCAAAGAGAAAGGTAACTTGTAGGAAAGGAGGGTTCCTAGTTCGAGTGGGAGTAATGGTGGGAGATGGAAAGTTTAGGGTTGAGAAATTTAATGGCCAAAACTACTAGTTATGGAAGATGCAGATAGAAGATTATTTATATCAGAAGAATCTATTCCTACCATTGGGAGGAGTAGAAAAGAAGCCGACGACCATGAAGGATGAAGAATGGGAGATTCTTGACAGAAAGGCTCTAGGAACGATATGGCTGATCCTAGCAACATCGGTGGTTTTCAATATTTTGAAAGAAAAGACAACGAAGGCTTTGATGGATGCATTGGATAAATTGTATGAAAAACCCTCGACGTCCAATAAGGTATTTCTAATGAAGAGATTATTTAATATGAAGATGTCAGAAGGTGGGTCTATTGTAGATCATTTAAATGATTTTAATATGGTTACTAATCAACTAAGTTCTGTAAAAGTGGTCTTTGATGATGAGGTTAGGGCTCTTCTAATCTTGTGCTCATTGCCAAAAAGATGGAATGACTTGGTCATGGATGTAATTAACTTTGTCTCTGGTTCAAATACTTTAAAATTTGATGATGTTGATGGTGTTATCCGTAGTGAGGAAATGCAACGAAAAATCACAGGTGAGACATCAGGTAATGCGTTGAACATGGAGAATAGGGGGAGATAAAAGGATAGAGGAAAGGGCCCAGGGAACCGTAGGAATTCTAGGAAAGGTAGATCCAAATCTAGACTTGGAAATATAGAGTGTTAGAATTGTGGGAATAAAGGACATCTGAAGAAAGACTGTAGAGCTCCAAAGAAACAAAGAGATGGATACCAGGGGAGAAATCAGGAAGCAAATGTAATAGGTGATGTGTTACAAGATGCTTTGATTCTTTCTGTAGAGAATATTTCTGAGTCTTGGGTAGTATATTTGGGGGCTTCATTTCATGCCACACCCCATAGAAAACATTTTCTATATTATGTTCAAGGTGATTTTGGACAGGTTCATTTGGGTGATGATGCACCATGCAAAATTGTTGGAATGGGAAAGGTAAAAATAAAGCAACGCAATGGAAACCAATGGTTGTTGAAAGAGGTAAGACATGTTCCATATTTAAGGAAAAATCTAATTTCAACTGGACATTTTCCAAGTGAAGGTTGTATATCCATATTTACAGATAAGACATGGAAGGTCATCAAAGGATCATTGGTGATAACAAAAGGAGAGAAGGTAGGTGCATTGTATTTATATACTAGTAATATTGACTCTTCTATCTCTTTAGCTTCTACAGGAGTGGGTACAACACTATGGCATCATAGAATGGGACACATGAGTGATAAAGGAATGCAGATACTTCACAAAATAAATTTGTTGCCAGATATTAAACAAATTTATTTGGACTTCTATGAGCATTGTGTTTATGGAAAACAGAAGAGAGTCGGATTTCTTAGAGTCAAAAAAGAAAAGAAGAATGAAAGGTTAGATCTTGTGCATATAGATGTATGGGGACCAACTTAGGTATCATCTCTTGGTGGCTCTCATTATTATGCTACTTTTATT
Source organism: Picea glauca (assembly GCA_000966675.3). Taxonomy (NCBI): domain Eukaryota; kingdom Viridiplantae; phylum Streptophyta; class Pinopsida; order Pinales; family Pinaceae; genus Picea; species Picea glauca. Next base: position 26,363 of record JZKD02S1674984.1, read on the forward strand.
GACGATGCAACTAGAAAAACTTGGGTTTATTGCATTCAACAAAAATCTGATGTTTTTGATACTTTTAAGAAATGGAAAGATTTGGTTGAGAATGAGACAGGAAAAAGTTTGAAGTGTCTTAGATCAGATAATGGAGGTGAATATTGCAACAAGGAGTTTGATGATCACTGTTCATACCATGGGATTCGTAGAGAGAAGACAGTTCCAAGAACACCACAAGAAAACGGTGTCTTAGAAAGGATGAATAGGACAATCATGGAGTGTGCAAGGAGTATGAGATTGCATGTTGGTTTTCCCTTACAGCTTTGGGAAGATGTTGTAGATACTGTTGTTTACTTAATAAAGAAAGGACTTTCGAGCTCTTTGGATGGTAGAATTCCAGAGGAGGAATGGACAGGAAAAAAGGTAAACTATTCTTTTTTGAAAACTTTCAGTTGTGAAGCACTTGTCCTTATTGATAAAGAAAATAGAACAAAGCTTGAGGAAAAATCCCAGAAGTGTACCTTTATTGGATACGGTGTTAATGATTTTGGTTATCGCTTATGAGATTATGAAAATAACAAAATTATTAGGAGTAGAGATGTCATATTCAATGATAAGGTCATGTACAAAGATCAGTTGTAGGGAAATAAACAAGAATACACAGTGCTTGATGAGATCACTGAAAAAGAAATTCCAAAGGAACCAGAAAATCAAAATGTACAACAATAGGAGCAACGGGTACCTCAAACACCTACAAGTGTTGTTAGAAAACATACTAGGTTAAGTATACCCCCTGAACAATACTCTCCTTCATTGTATTATTTATTGTTGACTGATTCTGGTGAACCAGAATGTTATGAAGAGGTAATGCAGGTAGACACTAAAAAGAAGTGGGAGAAAGGCATGAAAGAGGAAATGGATTTCTTGGTAAATAACCACACTTGGTACTTGGTTCAATTTCCTACAGGAAAAAGAGCATTGCAGAATAAATGGGTTTACAAGTTGAAGGAAGAATGTGGAGGAATAAAGAGGTACAAAGCTAGACTTGTTGTAAAGGGGTTTGCAGAAAAGCAAGGTATAGATTTTGATGAAATATTTTCTCCTGTTGTTAAAATGACTTCAATTGGGATTATTTTAAGTCTTGTGGCAATAGAATATTTGCATCTTGAACAATTAGATGTTAAAACAACTTTTCTCCATGGGGATTTGGAGGGAGAGATTTATTTGCAGCAGCCACAGGGGTATGAGGTCAAAGGGAAGGAGAATTTGGTATGCAGGTTGAAGAAGAGTTTGTATGGCCTAAAGAAAGCTCCAAGGCAATGCTATTTGAAGTTTGATAGGTTTATGATAGAACAGGGTTATAGTAGACGTCATTCTGATCATTGCGTTTATTTCAAAAAGCTAGAAAATGTAAGCTATATTATATTGTTATTGAATGTAGATGACATGCTTGTTGCGGGGTTTAATATGCAGGATATAAATGTGCTCGAGAAAAAATTAGCTAATTCATTTGCGATGAAGGATTTGGGTGCTGCAAAGAAAATCCTTGGTATGAGAATAACCAAAGACAGGAAAAATCACAAATTGACATTGTCTCAGGGTGAGTACATAGAGAAGGTGTTGGAGAGGTTTAGAATGTAGAATGCAAAACCAGTTAGTATGCCTTTAGACAACCATTTCAAATTAACTAAGGAAACATGTCCCAAGACACAGTAGGAGATAGAATACATGTCCAGGATCCCTTATTAATCAACAGTTGGTAGCTTGATGTATGCAATGGTTTGCACAAGACCAAATATTGCACATGCAGTGGGAGTTGTGAGCAGGTATATGAAAAATCCATGTAAAGAACATTGGGAGGCAGTAAAGTGGATTCTCATATATTTGAGAGTTACTGCTACTCATGCATTATGTTTTGGAGGTTCATACACTTTTCTACAGGGATATGTTGATTCAGATATGGTAGGTGATAAAGAAAATAGAAGGAGCACCACAGGGTATGTTTTTACTACAGGTGGAACAACAATAAGTTGGATTTCGAAACTGCAAAAGGTTTTTGCACTTTCAACAACATAGGCAAAGTATGTTGCTTCTACAGAGACTAGTAAAGAGATGATTTGGTTACAGAGGTTTATGGAGGAATTGGGAAAGAAGCAGAAGAATAGCAGGTTATACTGTGACAGTGAGAGTGCCATTCATCTTGAAAATAAATCATCCTTCCATTCAAATACTAAGCATATACAATTGAGGTACCACTTCATACGATCTGCCTTGGAATATGGACATTTGAAGTTGGAAAAGATACACACTAGCCAGAATCCTACAGACATGTTAACAAAGGGAGTAAACAAGGAGAAACTGAGTTCCTGCTTAGTTTCAGTTGGTCTTCAAGAATGAATATGAAGATGAGAAATTTTCTAGGTCCAAGAAGGTTCAAAGTCCAACATATACAACAATGGTGGATTTGTTGAGATCAATATCCAAGTGGGAGATTGTTGGTTATGGAGCCTGATTATCTTCCTGATTCAGAGGTCCTTACTTTCAATCATGTTTATACCCCATGAATACTTTGCACCCCAAAATTATGTACACTCTTCCATGCAGGGGAGTGCATAGGGGGTTTACCCCCTCTACAGGGTTCGGGGGGGCTATCTCCCCAGCTAGGGGGTATGGGGGAAAGTGGGCCCCTAGTAGGAATTCGAGGGCGAAGCCCACGAAGGAAAAATTGCCTTGTAAATGTATATTGTAATTTCATTGTAAATCTAGACCGTTCATTATAAGGTCGCAAATCTAACGGTAGAAATCATGTTAGGGTTTTTTTCCCTAAAAGGAAACCCTCTCATATAAGGGAAATGTATTGTGGCTAAGTATGTGAGTGAATATTGTATTCTAAGATAGGATACTGTGAGAGAACGAAGAGGAAGTTACAACGGGTTTGTTGTAGGTTGTATCCCTTCATTTGATGGATAATAATAAAGGAAGGACCTGGCAATTTTTCTGGTGGACGTAGCCCACACTCGGTGAAACACATATATCTGTGTCTCTATTGTATTGTGTATCTTCTGTGTTTTTTTTTCGCATTTGTTTTATTTTATTGCTCTATGTTCTTGTTTTTATAACACTAGCCTCCTTAGTTGGTTCCCTAAGATATTGGGTTGAGTACTATTGTTGGACTCCACATGTATATCAGAGAGCTATAGCACATGGCAAACCCTTTTATGTAGAAAACCTGAATACCTTAACCCTTGGGACAAAAAAAAAAGAACAGACAATATTTGTTGCCACGCAAATGTGCCTTCTACATTATGGTTGTGAAATTACTATAGATTTCTTCCTGTTAAGCATTTGGAAATTTCGTCACTACAATATTATTCAGGCTGGAGTATAACTCCGCAGGAGTAAAAATAAAAATAAAAATAAAAGAGTATAGTAGTTCCGCCGACACACTTGTTTGGGACCTATCCCACTCGGTTCCTCTCTTCGCCCCGATTCCAGTGATACATATCATTTTTAACCCAAATTTTGTTTGTGGACCCGACCCATCTCCGACACCCTTATTTGATTCCTATCCCTTTGGATTCCCTTTTTCAACCTGATCGCAGTGGTACCTATCATTTGAAACCCCTTTTTCTCCATGGTCCCACCCACCCCTCCAAACCCATTTTGTTTCCCTTAGACCATTTTCCTGGTCCTTTTTCCAAATGGATACCACATGAGCCAAAGACCTCAATGCATTGATTGTTGACAACCATCACCACAAGGACATCATCAAGAAAATCACTTCCAACATTATCTCCATCAATTCAACTATTGAGATTCTCAAGGACCAATGTTACCACATCAAATACCTCAAGGAAAAATGTTCCCACATCAAAGACCTCAAGGAACAATGTTCCTACCTCAAAGACCTCAAAGAACACTTCCTAGGCCATTCCCAGAACCCTTCCTCTTCTGAACAACCATTTTATCATGATGACCATGACTCTTCCCATTACAAAGGCCCTCATACTACCCACTTTCCCCGATACCTCCACCCTCCTAGAATTGAGGTGAACAAATTTTATGGATCAGATCCTACAGGCTGGGTCACCCAAATGGAACATTATTTATCTTTGCATGGTATTACTGATGATTTAGCCAAGATTCATTATGGTTTCCTACATCTGGATCCAGAACGATGGAAATTGTGGCAATGGTGAAAAAAGGCACGCCAAGGGTATCTTTCTTAGACATAGTTTGTGGCCGAAATTTATGAACTCTTTGACTCTGACACCCACCATTTAGGTCGTTTGACCAAGTTAAAGTAGTCTAGGATCATGGAATACTTTATTTCCACATTTGAGCACTTGGATTTCAAAACAGAGGGCATGTTAGATGCTTTCTTTAGGGAATTCTTTATCAGTGGACTCAAAGATGAAATTTGTGCCCATGTTCTCATGGCCCGCCCTAGACTTGGTTGGAAGCTACTCAATGAGCCAATGAATCCCAACATATTTTATCCTCCTAGACCCACAAACCCTCCTTTCCTACTGACACTAAACCCACCCATTTTCCTCTTCTGCCACTCCCCTCAAGATCCATAAATTAACCAGGGATGAAATCCCTGAACGTCAACTCAAGGGTCTTTGTTATAATTGTGATGACAAATATTTTCTCGGGCACAAGTGTAAGGAACAAAATATTTTTACGACTCCAATTGAGGGTCTTTCTGAAGAAGATGTTGTTGTTCCTCCTATGGATGAACTACCACTGCCATTTGAACTCACCCCACTCTTTGACCTACCCGAATTTGAAATGGTGATTTCACTTAATTCCCTCACTGACTTCTCTGCTCCCCAGAATCTCAAATTAATTGGTTACATCAAAAATAGGAAAGTCATCATCCTTATGGACAGTGGTAGCACCCATAACTTTATTCATCGCTGCATTTCCCAAGAAGTCAATTGCTACATTTGTGTAGTCAATAATTTTCAAATCATGATTTCTAATGGTGGTTCCATGAAATGTGGGTGAAGATGTGAAAATGTGTGACTCCAAATTGGTCAGTATCACCTGGAATCCCATATGTTTGATATAGACATGGGTGGTTGTGACATTTTTCTTGGTGTTGAATGGTTACGTACTCTTGGCCCCATTCTCATGGATTTTAAGGAATTAACCATGCAATTCCAACATTAG
>JZKD02S1674984.1:214561-272324 GCA_000966675.3 Picea glauca
AATGCAGTCTTCCACACATCAGAGGGTTTGATTGGTACCTGGTGATACCCAGACTTCAAGTCGATCTTGCTGAAATATTTCGCCCCCTTGAGTTGGTCCAGAAGGTCATCAATCCATGGGATCGGGTACCTATTACGGACAGTCATCTTGTTCAATGCCCGATAGTCAATGCAGAGTCTCTAAGTCCCATCCTTCTTCTACACCAACACGATCGGGCTCCCACAGGGTGATGAACTCGGTCGGATGTGACCTTTCTGAAACAGCTCCTGAATCTGCCTCTTGATTTCATCATTCTCCATAACAGAGTGTCGATAGATGGGTCCATTAGGCAGCGACGCACCTGGGGTCAGATCGATGGGATGCTTGACCTGGCAGTGTAGAGGCACCCCTGCGGGGGAGGTGGAGATGTCCTTGTACTCCTCCACAACCTTATCCATCTATTATTTTCGTACAGCGGGGCCTTGTCTGGAGGTCATGGCCACAGTCTTCCTTTTTCCCTGAGGGCGGATCATCAGGAAACAAATTTCCTAGTTTTGGAAATGAGCTTACTGCATTGTTTTGCAGTAACCAAAGAGATGGTGCTAGGCGGTGCTATCTCCGGTATCCTGTACAGCTTATTTCCCAAAGTGATAATAACAACACAAGGCCTGGACTCATACACAGCATGTCACTTCCACAAGTATGGTTGGCCTAATAATACATCAGGAACATCAAGAGGAGAAATGTCACATAATACCTCATCCATGAAGGGCTTGATGTTGTAGGGAAGGCGACATTGTTGACTAATGCAAAGGTATCATCCTTGGTGAAACCACCCGATGGTGTATGGTTGTGCGTGTGTTGTGGTCAGCAAGCCCAGCCACTTCATGACCTTTACCAAGATGAGGTTCTTCTGGCTCCCATTGTCGACAATGAACTGCAACGAGGAACCCTACCCACATCTTGGAATGGAAGAGACGCTCTGCCTCCTCTGGATCTTCTGGTTCCTCCTTCTAGATCTTTGTGGTGGCAACGGTGACGTTGGGCTCTGCATCGATAATATACTTCCCCCTGTCATTCCCCTTGTCAGGTTCTGATTCAGGGTTGGATCATGCATTCGATTCAAAAGCCTTCAACTCGGCTACCAGTGACTGCTTGGCCCGACACTCACTTGTGTTGTGAGTGGAGCTCTTATGGAACTCACACCACTTCCTCGTGTCATTTTTTGGCTTCGTGGTGTTGTTATTTGCTTGTGGCTTTGGCGGGTTGTCATGGGATGCCCCGCCTTGGCTTGGTCCTTTGTTCTGTGGTTTGGGGGTACCTTTCCCTTGCTTCTGATTTGCAGACCCAAAGTCTCACCTCTTCTGTTTGAACTTCTGCTCAATCTTGGCAGCATATCGGTATGCCACACCAAGCGAGGAGATGTCAAGGAACTTCATTTCCTCCTGAATGTATCTGTGAATACAACTATGGTATTTTAACACCAAATGTTTCTCTGAATCTTTGATACCCAACTTTGTGCGTAGGGTATGAAACAGATTCGTCATCTCATGCACATATTGGTCCCTTTGCTGCCACAGCGTAGTCCATTGTATGTATTTGTCCTCATAGCTCCCCATAGGATAATATTGTTCCTCGATGGCGTCTCGAAAAGAATTCCAAGTGGGTGCAGCCAAGAACAAAGAGGGTTCCCCCTCGTCCTGTTGCTCCGAGTAGGTTTCCCACCAGTCCTTGACATGGGGGTGGCTTTGAGGAGTGCGAAAATAATCTTTTCTCGGTCGGAAAATTCATGAACCGAGAAATATCCTTCTAACAGATTCAACCATCTATCTATGGCATCTGCATCTATTTGGCCCTCAAATATGGGAATGTCAAAGTTTACGTGTACCTTAAAAGGAGTGGCGCCTCCAGAGTGGTTGTTGGATGTCGATGCGCCGCTAGTGGGAATCCGTTGAAGAATCTGGAAAAAGTTGTCCATCATCGCGTTCCTTTGTTTCTCAAGGGCCTCCTCGAGCAACATTTTGATAGGATCTCCTTCTCCCTCATCTTTCTTTTCTTCCCCCATGGGCATTTGTCGAGGTTTGCGAAGCTGATCTTGCAAAGGTTCAACCAGATCGAGCCCCAACTCCTTATACCCCGACCTCGTTGGGGACATGCAAAGAAGGATCGAGAATGAACAGACTCCTCTGATACCACTGATCTAGATTTATGTAGGAACACAATGAAATACACATAAACACGGAGATGCAACGGAAATAAGACTTCATTTCATTCATAACAAATGACTGAAATATGCTTACATACAGAATGGAAATAAACGAGCTAGGGCATTGGTAGCTTATCTCTGAGAAGAGATGTGGCGGCTACTGGCCTCTGAATTGTCTTAGAATGAGGCTCGAAGGCCTATTCTTATTTGAGAAAACAATGGAAAACCATAAACATCCAAATACCTAACCCTAGGAGATGAAACGCCAAGACTATGGGCCCCGTTTGGGTAAGTTGGTACATCAACTTCATGGGGACATAACTTTGGCATACGATCTCCGTTTGACGCGTTCCATACCTCGTTAGAAAGATCTATCTAAGGACTACAAATTTTGGGTGAGAAATATCATCTATAGTCCATGTTTCTCCACGTTTTCCCAAAAAATGTCGTTTAAGGCCTCAAAATGGCTCTGGAAGTTCATGACCCGAAAAACTACTAAAAATAGTAAACTGTGTGGAAACTAAAAAATTGAAAGAAGCAATGGTGGGGGTCCAAGTGGAATAGGTGGGTGGCCACCAATATCCACATGGATCAACAAAAATGCCTATTCCCTCAAGAGGTGAGTGGAATGGCCTATTACAATGGTGCTTGAAGGCTCCAAAAAGAGAAGAGGATTCTCAAGGGAGAATTCTTGCAGCATAACAATACTATGAAGATCTTGGTTTCTTAGTGCACCCATGGCTCTTATTTATAACATTCATAAATGAAAAAATGTAATTGGTTGATAATGTGAAAAAGGGGCTTTTTAGGGCACCCTCTAGTCCTTGAACAACCTCCCATTCAAATTTCGCTCAGATATGAAGGTCAAATCGTGTTGGGGGTTGGTCCATAAGTGGTCGAGGGGTCAAAAAGATCCATAAATGCATCGTTCATAGAAGTGAACAACTTTTCTCGTACACAGTCACGCACTTGGTGCATTGTGCACGTTGAGGGTTATGTTGGCCCGTGCACACTGCACACTGTGTGCACGCTTCCTTTGGTGAATATGTGCATTTCAATTTTTGAGCCAATTGTATAGTTTTTTTCTTTTTGAATGCATTTCAATGATGTAGTTGGACTAATTTTTGTTGGCATTGTTGTGTTTCCTTAACCATTTGTGTGCAATGTTGCAAATAATTTTTCAGTGATAACAGTTATGTATGTAGAGAGTGGTAAAGGGATAGGAATGTACATCTCGGAAAGGTACTAAAACTATGGAACAATTCCATGGACAATATCTTCTCTTAAACTAAGATAAAATTCTTATTTTCTTTTAATTTCACTAATATAACAATATCTACTCTTAAACTCTGCAACAATTACATGGACTACATAGAACTAACTAATCAAGGGTTGTTCGCTACCCGGGACTCTTGCGGTCACAATGCAATTTCGACATAGGGGGTCAAATTTCACAACACATGTGTTGGGCAATTGTGGGCACCGTGGTCACGTGGGTGTTGGAAATATAGACCTTCAAAAGCTTATAGAAGCTATTTATGTCGCTTGGTTGTGATTTTGTGCCCCCAGACCAAATTTTCATTGTCTCCCTGCATGGCTTCAGGGGGCAATTTGCAACTCGCCATAACATGAAAAACGTGCCTCCAATCGACAAACCGTAAGTTCCGTTGGACTCCTGGCATTAGAGTCTAGCTAGGGGGACCCCTCTCCCGTGATTTCATTGCCAAAAAAAGTGTTTTTTAAAGGATCCATGGAACTAAAGTTTTTCTTAGTGAGGAACAATGCAAATCCGACACAGGGTGTCAAATTTCACAACCCCTGTGTCAGGTGATTGTGGTAACTATGGTTTCATGAGATTTAAATGAGAATCAAACATGAAACAGGTTAAAGGAAGTAAGATCAAACATAGGAGGAGAATTTATGTCAAGTGATTTCAAGGAATTCTGTGATAAACATGGGATCAAGAGAGAATAAACAATCCCAAGAACTCCACAACAAAATGGAGTAGTTGAGAAGAAAAACAGAACAGTTCAACAAATGGCCAGGTCAATGATGAATGAGAAGAACATTGGTCAAATCTAATGGGTAGAATCAATGCACACAACCATCGATATTCTTAATAAATCCCATCTCAGACCACACAGTGACAAGACACCTTATGAACTGTGGTATGGAAGACCTGCTTCAATAAAACACTTCAAAGTCTTTGGGAGTAATTTCTACATAAAGAATAATAATCAAAACCTTGGCAAGTAAGATGACAGAGTTGATGAAGGCATATTCTTAGGATATGCTACCAATAGTAAACGATATAGATGATTTAAAAAAATATTGTCTAAATTAGTTGATTCCATTTACTTAAAGGTTGATGAAGGCGTCCCAGTAAGAGAGGTGAGCAATATTGAGTCTGCTACAGAGGACACAGCTGAAGCTGAAGATGAACAGGCCCAAGAATCAGAAAAACAAGACTCTGAGTAAGATGAAGATACAAATACTCAGGCAGACTCAAATCAACAGACAGCATCAAATCCTTCCTCCATAATTACTCAAAAGAATCATCCTGCAAGTCAGATAATTGGTGAGAAATACAAAGGTGTACAAACTAGGAGAAGGATAATCAAAGACACTGAGAAATCACATATAGCCTTCATATCCATGGTGGAACCCAAGAATATTAATGAAGCCAACAAATATGACCATTGGGTTAAATCCATGAATGATGAACTTGACCAGATTGAGAAAAACAATACTTGGGAGATGGTTCCTAGACCTGAAGGTAAAAATGTCATAGGTTCCAAATGGGTCTTTAAGAATAAATTGAATGAGCAAGGACAAATTGTTAGGAACAAAGAAAGACTATTATGTAAGGGCTATGCACAAGTTGAAGGATAGGATTTTGATGAAACCTTTGCACTAGTGGCAAGATTGGAATCCATCAAAATGTTTCTTGCTTATGCATTTCATAAGAACTTTAAAGTATATCAGATGGATGTTAAGTCAACATTTCTTAATGGAGATCTAGAAGAAGATGTATATGTGGAGCAACCTAAAGTATTTTCACTAACAAATAATCCTGACTATGTATATAAGTTGAAAAAGGCATTATATGGACTGAAACAGGCACCATGAGCCTGGTATTATAGACTGGACAAATTTCTAAAGAACAAAGGGTTCAAGAAAGATATTGTTAATAGTAATCTATACATTAAATTTGAAGGTGATGATTTATTAGTTGTTTTGGTTTATGTAGATGGCATTATTTTTGGATGCACTAATGACCCTTTAGTTCAATGGTTTGTTAATTCAATGTAGACTAAGTTTGAGATGTCCATGATAGGAGAATTGTCATATTTTCTTGGTTTACGAATCAATCAGAGTTCTGCAGGGATATTTATCTCTCAAGAAAAGTATTTGAAAGAGATGTTAAAGAGGTTTCAGATGGAATATTATACACCTGTGAGCACACCTATGGTGGTTGGTTGCAAGCTCAGTAAAGATGATATTTCACCTGATGTTGATCAAAGAACATATTGATCAATGATAGGCCGTCTTTTGTACATCACAACATATCATCCTGATATAATGCAAGCTATTAGAATGGTAGGTCCTTATCATTCTTCTCCTAAACAAAGTCATTTAGCAGCTGTCAAAAAGATATTCAAATATTTTAAGGGTACGATGACTTATGGTCTCTGGTATCCTAAAAATCAGAATTTCCAATTAACTGCATATTCAGATGTTGATTAGGCAAACTGTTTGGATGAGAGAAAGAGCACTAGTGGAGGTGCATTCTTCTTAGGTGATTCCTTAGTATCATGGATTATTAAGAAGTAGGGATCTATTTCATTATCAACTACAGAGGCAGAGTACATTGCTTCTCCTATTTGTTACACTCAGATCTTATGGTTGATACAAACTCTTGCATATTTGAGGTCACTTATATTGATCCAATTCCACTTCATCGTGATAACACCAGTGCCATTAGTGTCTCCAAGAATCCTGTTCTCCATTCAAAAATGAAGCATATAACAATAAAGTATCATTTTCTCAAAGAGAAGGTTACAAACAGAGTTGTTCAGCTGAACTATATTCCTTCCATAGAAAAAATTGCAGACATATTTACTCAACCCCTAGCCAAGACACCATTTGAATATCTCCTTCAGAAGTTGGGTGTCATCCCTTCTCTCACCTAAGAGAGTCCATCCTGTCAGGGGGAGTATGTGTTGGTTGAATATCTGATACCTCCGAAAAGTACTGCAACAACTCAGGGGGACCATGTTTTATTTTACATTGATGTCAAAAGGGGAGAAAAGGTGTGGTTTGGATGCTACAATTGGAGGTCTAAGAAAAATAGTGCATCCTTTCAGGGTTGCTATCAATGCCAAAGGGGGAGATTGTTGGCATGTTTTTACAGGAAGAGTGTGATTTTCATTGATGGTGAGAACAACAATGAATATGGCGAACAAGAAAACCATAAGCTGAGGAGGAGAAGTGAACAGTATGCAGAGATCAAAGCTCGGAAGGAAAAATGTAAGCTCAGGGTGAGAATCCTCAACAACCGTCCCATCAAGAAATTGACCATGTTGATTGTCTAATATTATAGATGTCAATCATATGAGTGACCGTGGGCTTGAGGACCATTGGAGGATCGTGACCATCGGATCTACAAGCCAGATCAACGACATGGATGAATTATGTAGAGAGAAAGAAGAACTAAACAACTCTCTAGTTCTAATCATGTAATTGGTCTAGATCATCAGATCTCATAAACCCAAATATCGACGATTGTGGTTGATCTAAAAAACGATCAAATTAAGTTAGATTAAGTCATGACCGTCAGATGCGCAATCGCCAGAGAAATGATAGGGATAGATTGCAGAGATCAAAATGGGAATTAAATATTATTCTATTTCCAATCTCGCAATTAGTCAGGACCGTCAGATCTTATAGCCTCGAAGATTGACGATTGTGGTTAACTCACCAACAACGCACAACTTCAAATTGTGGAGTTTTGGTGACTAGTTAAATCACTCGCAAGTTGTGGTTTTACAACTATCCTTGATCGTTGAACTACTTCAAGTGTCTTCATGATCATTCGATCACTTCTAAGTGGAAGGCCAGGAAAATATAGAAGAGCAGCACCAAATATATATCGATCCATCGATCTAAGAACATGATCGACGAACAACATTTGGTTCACATCAAAAGTTGCGAGGAGGTTACTGTTTGGGGAATCTCACTTCAGAAGAATTGGAAACTTGAAAGTCGAATTACACGGAGCCTGAAAAGATGAAATGAATAAGGACCACTAGATCTGGAGAAAATGCGATGACAGTTGGATCATCTTAAGTGAAAGGACAGGATAAGAAAGGGCCAAGATCTGAGATCTCAATCGCCTGAATTTTTGTCAACCGTCAGATCAAATTAAATGGAAGGATAGGAAAAGAAAAGATGGAGATCCGTTGGATTTAATACAAATCAAAGATGCATCACAGAAAGATTGAGTCGTTGATCTAAGATCTTGATCCAAAGAACATCATTCGTTTCGGGTCTAAATATGTGAGGAGGTTACGCTAAGGAAAAATATCACTTCAAGAATTCAGTTTGAGATTTGAAATCCATCGCAACCTGGAAAAAGAGATGATATCTAGGGTCTTCAATCCCATTGTCCAAAAGTACGAATCTAACCATGTGGTTACATGTGTTGAAGTCAAACATGGTAGAAACCACTTGATTACCGGTCATTGATGAAACCGTTAACAAGTGCGAGGGAAATCACCATTAATGTCAATGACTCCCAAGGTACACTAGTACAATGCACCGAATGTGAATGAATGAGTTGAAGTTGAACATCCGACGGAATCTTTCGATCAGAGGTCAATGATGTAAACCCACTGCCGAAAGCAAGGAAACCTGCCATTGAGCCATGCAAGTTCCAAGGTACCAACGAATTTCTAAGTCTTGTTTCCGGATAATGAGCTGAGGTCGATGGAAAAAAAACTCGTCATAGGAGGGCCTTGATGTATCCCCCATCAATGACACGAAATGAGTAACAGATTTTGAAGGTTAAACAGACTATGATGTAAGTTGGACTGGACACAGGGAAGGCCGACACGAAGAGAATGGACAACTGCAGATGGCCGACTCAATAGAGGTTTCGGATGAACTTCTCTTGAACATATGAACGACACGACCAATGATTTGGCAACATTGACTCAGAGACGACGCAGGGTATGACCTTGTAGCAAATCGAATGAGAGACAAATGGATTTCCCAAACCGGCTTCAAATAATGAATCGGGGGTGTCATGTTCAAGAGCGACACTTACTGCCAGTTAATATGAATACGAGAACACATCCCTTTCCCAAATTTTCCCTCACTATTTCTGGCGAGTACCTCTTTATTTTTACGCAAGCTTGAGGATGTTCGGATAAGTCCTTCAGAGTATGTTTAACGAACCCTAAGGAGTGGTTCAGTCCCATTACGGGTCTGTCGATGTTTGTTTAACAAGTCCAAAGATAGAAAACTCGAAGGTTTTTCATGATTATAGAGTCTGGAAAAACACTTAAAAGAGAACTCTCTCAGTTCCTTTTTCGTAAAATAGTCTGATGAGACCGAAAAAGATATAAATTATCGCCCAACAGATGCTTTCTTCAAATACTTTAACGAGTGTGAAAATAGCAAGGTCGCTCTGCAATCTTTTCATGTTTAGAGAGTCTGAAAAGAGATTAAAGGAGACTCCAGGGGGGTTCATTTTTCGTATATCCTTGTTGAACCCGAAAGAGTGATAAAAGTGTGCTCGATCGCGTTCTCATGTATTTTCGAGCGTGAGAATGGACAAAGACTAAGCTCAATTTTTTGTACAAAAACCATAAAAAATAATCGAAACATGCAATGAAGAAGAAAAATATATCCGCATCCCTGTGTCTGAACATCAAAGTCGTTACGCCTGCAAAAGTCGTACTCAAAAGGACATTAGGCATTAGGTTTTAATAAATAAACTATTATACAATCCAATAACATGGTAAAAGTAAATATAAAGGGGTAAAAACTCTTTTTACCATAATCATTTTGACTTTACCAATATTTGAGTCCAAAAACCCCTCTTTTGCCCTTGAACTTCAGCGTTTGATTGCGGGAGTTACGAGCATCCATTCGACGAACCGCCAGTGAAAGTGAGGTAGGCTCTTTGTCCTCTACCTTTTCATGGTTTAATTTTTCATTTTCATTGGCAAAAAACACAGTTTTGAGTTTGTTTTGGGGGTTTTAGTCGCGCTCAACCATTCTCGCAGGCCAGCCACACGGAACTTGTGAGAATGGGTCATTCTTGTAGGTGAGCCCAAAGGCGCCTACGAGAACCCCGCACTGTGCCTAAAGGGCACCTGCGAGAACCGCCAAGTGTAAAAAAAAATTGAAGTTTTGCTCAATGAAAAGATACCAAATGTTGAATAGAGTTATTAATCTTCTTCTTGTGCTTCTTATGCAGGTATTTGGCCATCACCATGGTTCTGGAATGGCGCGAAAGGGAGCATGAAGAAGATAATGCCATTGCTGAAAATCATCCGGCCACCATTGCCGCTTTACGAGACTGTGGTCTTCTAAAGTTCTTTCGTATCCCGGGCATGAGGACCCAAGTCAGGGTTCCTCACTTTCGACAGTGGGTTTACATCATTGACCTCTGATCGAAAGATTTCGTCGGATGTTCGACTTCAACTCATTCATTCACATTCGGTGGAAGTTTACTAGTGTACCTTGGGAGTCATTGACATTAATGGTGATTTCCCTCGCACTTGTTAACGGTTTCATCAATGACTGGTAATCAAGTGGTTTCTACCATGTTCGACTTCAACACATGTAATCACATGGTTAGATTCGTACTTTTGGGCAATGGGATTGAAGACCCTAGATATCATCTCTTTGTCCAGTGTATAATCTGTGACACATAGATCCACTTTGTATGTCTTGTGGCTATGTTGTCTCAATTTGAATTTTCTCGCATAGATCCACGGTGTATTCCTGGTGGCTATGCTATATTTTGACGGTATGGATCCACAGTGTATGATTGGTGGCCATGACCTATGCTTATAATGTCATCCATCTATGATCTGAGTATGGAAATGCCTACCTTAGATTTAAATATGATATTTTGCAGATGCTTGGTTGTTTGCAGGTTTCCAATTAGGTGCGCTCCTGGTTTCTGACACACACACGCAGTTTACAAAGTATTTCGGCTGTCAGTGATTCCGGCCTCATACTTTGGGCGGCATTCTATTACCCATGATTTTGGTCATATTGATGATGTATTGATGATGGTGTACTCAAGCTCCTAATAAGAACTTTCTCCTGAGAAAAAGTGACATTCATCTCCTCCCAGAAAACATAGTTTTGAAGAGAGAGTTCGTAGGTTGCCTAGGGTGCGAACTTCTCGCACTGTGCTACATAGCTAGGGTGTGAACTTGCTCTCAAGCTTGGAAAAAGATGAAGTCTCGATGGTTCTAGAAGGGAATCTTCTAGAAGAATGGGTTGGCATTCGAGTGGTTATCCTTTTACTGGTTTCCCTGATATTGTGGGATTATTCTTATAAAAGTAACCATCTCATCCTCTCCAATATATTGATGGGATTCTCATGGAAAAGGTTAAGCAAGATTAATTAGAGAATTGGTGAAAGAATTGTGTGAAGAGCCTAGCTTGAACAGGAGCTTGGAGACTCTAGCAAGTCTATCAAGAGGAATTGGATATTCTTCATATAAGGATCGAGCAAGTGTGTGTGTTGGAGCTAAGAGCCACCGAAAGGAAGCTTGTGACATCAAGGCGATCAGGTTGTATCTTCTACTTTCGATTAATATGATACAGCGACACGTCCCTTTCCCATAAAGTCATTCTTACTTTATTGTGTAATTCCTTGATCATACACATAAGTTGACGATCGAATATATTTTGCTATCTTCACTTTGGTTGGTTTGTGTTGTCTTGGTATTGACCTCACTAGAGCACTGGAGCGAAGCGGGAGCAACAGAGACCCTAGGAAGCGATACAAAGGTATGTTATTTGTTCCTCCCTACTAGCTAATTCAATGGTCATAACTTAGGGAAATAGTCATGTCTTGTCCTGTTTTGTTTTAGATCCAGGTGGATCTAGGGAGATCTGTTAGTGTCTGAACCTACCGATTAGTCTGATAACAAAATTGGCGACTCCACTGGGGATAAACCCATTTTCTTTGTGGTTTTTGGTGTTTTTCCTTGGCCATTGTTCCTCCCTACTAGCTAATTCAATGGTCATAACTTAGGGAAAGAGTCATGCCCTGTCTTGTTTTGTTCTAGATCCAAGTGGATCTAGGAAGATCTGTTAGTGTCCGCACATACCGATTAGTCCGATAACACCTGTGGCAAGCCTCTATTGCTACTTCTCCTAATAATCTCAGTGTGTCATCAATATGGGCTATTACCTCCCTTTGTTTCGTTGTCCACCCTAGAGTTATATCCTTATCCAAAGAGAGGCTATGATGAATGTTTATGACATATTTAGGCATGGTAGCCTCTGCTCTAATCCAAAGGGGTGTTTTTTTGTTCTTCTTCCTTGTACTTTTTTAATTCTTACACCTTCATTTCCTCATGCCTTAGCTAAGAAGCAAAGGCCATCAATTGCACATCCCCTACATATGGATTGGGATTCCAGTTGTAGGGATGTGGTAAGACAAGATTATGTAGGTAGAACTCACAAAGCTGAGCTTTGTCTTTCATGTTACAACCCTTGTATGCATCTAGGAAATATTTGGGTGTATCCAGGTTGAATTTCAAAAACTCAGCTAAGTGTGTAATCTAATTTCGTGCCACTATTCTTTTAGGAACAATGTGTATGTTTTGGCTGGTGGCCTATGTTCCAACATTTCTTCATATACTTTGGCTTTAATTTTGACTGTTGGTTGCATTATCTCTACGTGTTCACTCTTCTCATGTAGATCTATTTTTCCTTTACTCAATTGTTGCCAAAGTTTCTAGTTCTCTACCTTTAGCTTCTAACTGTAGTCCACTTTTTGCATAGTCATAATTTGTAACTTTTCTTGCACGAGTTGGAGTTGTTGTTCCAACTCTTGAGCAACCTCTTCTTTCAGCTTTCCTTTATTATCTTTTGCTACCCTTTTCCACTAAATGGCATCAACCTTGGCTTTCTCTAGTTCCAACATGGTTACATAAACAAGTTTTTCCACGTGAGTTTTAGTTTTATAGGTTCCTTCCATTAGTTGTTATTGGGTAAATCAGTAGATGAAAAAATGAACTAATCCCCCTAGATCCACCTGGATCTAGAAAAAAATGAGACGGAACAAGACGTTTTCCCTAAGTTGTAATCATTGAGTTTACTACCAAAGGAGGAATAGATAACCTACCTTATGAATCGCTTCCTTATATCTTTGTTGTCCCTGCTTCACTTCAGTGCTCTTGTGGAATTAGATCTGTGATAACACAAATCAACCAACGTGAAAGCAACAATAGTAGAATTCAATGACAACCTAAACATGTGATCAAGGAGTCATGTAATAAAATACTAATCATTTTATGGGAAAGAGACGTGCCACAGTATTATATTAATGAAAATTAGAAGATACAACCGAAATGTCTTAATGTTGCAAGTTCCCTTTTAGTGGTCCTTCGTTCCAACAAACACATACACTTGCTCTGAAATTCGCATGAAGATAATCCACAAAATCTTGATGAGCAAATGGTGGCCTCAAGCATCACTAAGAACATGATTCTTCACACAGTCTTTAGCCTATTCTTTCATCAATTCTCTTCTTAATCTTGCTTAACCTTTTCCATGAGAAGCCCATGATTATATAGGAGAAGGTGAAGTGGTTTAAAGGGATGAGGATGATCCCACCAAATCAGAGGAACCAGTAGGATTGCAACCATACGGATGCCACCTCACATTCTATAAGATTCCCCTTCTAGAAACTTTGTGAAACCTCTTTCCTCTTTTAGCTTTGGAACACCGTCGCACCCTGCCTATATAGCAGCATGCGAAAATCCCGCGGGCCAGCTATAAAGCAACCTACAGAAATGATAGATTTCTGCACTGTGTAATATGTACAGCCTGCAGACCCTTTCTAAAAAGAAGCCTTGTAGAGGAGGAAAGAAGTTGTTTTTCTTAGGCAAAAAGTCATGTTAGGAGCCTGAACACATGTTTGTGAAATCATCACTAGGGTGACCAAAATTATGTATAATAGAATGCCCCCCAAAGTATGAGGATGGAACTCGTGACAGCCGAAATACTTTGTAAAAATGTGTGTGTGTGTCAGGAACAAGGAGCGCACCAATCGGGAACCTACAAATAATCAAGCATCCGCACAACATTATACCATGTATGAAGTAGGCATTCCCATGTTCAGACTATAAATGATTAAAATCATAAATATAAGTCATGGACACCAATTATATACTGTGGATCCATGTCATCAATATTCTAAATAGCCACCAGGAATACACTGTGGATCTATGTATTGGAAAACTCAGATACAGACATAGCCATGAGACATACAAAGTGGATCTATGTGTCAATTCAAATCACAAATACTCCATCGCAACCTAGACCAAAGATTATGAGGTCTAGGGTCTTCAATCCCACCGTTCGTTAGTACGAATCTAGCCATGTGATTACAGGTGTTGAAGTCGAACATGGTTAGAAACCACTTGATTACCGATTGTTAATGAAAATCGTTAACAAGTGTGAGGGAAATCATCATTGATGCCAATGACTCCCAAGGTACAATAGTACAATCCAACGAGTGTGAATATATGAGCTGAAGTCGAACACTCATGGAATCTCTCGATCAGGGATCAATGATGTAAATCCACTCTCGAAAGCGAAAAAACCTGTCATTGGGGCATGCAGGCTCTAAGCCACTAAATAATTTCTAAGTCTTGTCCCTGGATAATGAGCTGAAGTTGATAGGAAAAAACTCATCACAGGAGGGCCTTGATGTATCCCCCATCAAATTACATGAAATGAGTAACATATTTAGGGTAGAGCAAAGTACGAACGTGATTTGAAACTGACAAAAGGAAGGCCAACATGATAGGAATTGACAATTGCAAATGGCCGACTCAATAGAGGGCTTGTTTGAACTTCTCTTGAACATATGAATGGAACGACGCTAGTCTTGGTAGCATTGACTCAAAGATGACTCAAGATGGGAATTTGTAGAAAGTCAGACTAGAAATAAATGTGTTTCCCAACCCGGATTCAAATGATGAAGGGGATTCCATGTTCAAGAGTGACATTGACTTCCACTAACACAAATACAAAGACACACCTCTTTCCCAAATTTCCCCCCACCATTTATGGCGAGTACCTCTTTATTTTTACGCAAGCTTCAAGAGGATAACATATGCTTGTTGATGTAAGCTCATTCTTCAGATGAGTCCCTCGGAGTATTTTTAACGAACCCTAAGAAGGAGTGGTTCGGTCCGACATGGGTCTTTCAATGTTTATTTAACGAGTCCAAAGATAGAAAACTCGAAGGTTTTTCATGTTTATAGAGTCTGGAAAAACACTTAAAAGAGAACTCTCTCAGTTCCTTTTTCGTAAAATATTTCGCCAGGACCGAAAAAGTGATAAATTATCGCGCATCGAATGTTTTATTCAAATACTTTTATGAGCATGAACAGAACAAGGTCGCTCGGCAATCTTTTTGTTTTTAAGGAGTGTGAAAAGAGCTTAAAGGTTACTCTGTAAGTTTCGTTATTTTCATGTTACCATGACAAGTACGAAAAGACGACAAAAGTATACGCAGTTACGTTCTCATCGATTTTCGAGCACGAGAACGAACAAATACTAAGCTCGAGGTTTTTCTAAAAAGCCCTAAAAAGTAATCGTACATGCAACGAAAAACAAAAACAAATCGCAAAAACTGTCCATACTTCATTGTTCAGAACCCTAGTCTGCCCATCTGCGAGAAACAAAACACTCACAAGACCATTAGGCTAGTAGGTTTTTGAGAAAAATATATTTAAATGATATGAAATATTTTTAGAAAAAGTAAAAAATGAGATAAATAGGGGTAAGAACTCATTCTCACTATTTCATTTGTATTTGGTCAAAAACTTGTCTAAGAGCCCTTTTTTCACCTCATATTTCGGCGGTCAATTGCGGGGAGCAAAAGCGATCATTCGGCGAACGATTTGTGTGAAAATGGTGAGTACCTCGTCTTCTTCCTTTTCAATGGTTCAAAATTCATTTTAATCGGTTAAAAGTTTTTTTTTTGGGTGAATTTTTGGGTCGTAGGCGTGCGTTGGGGCCGTCGCAGGTGCCCTATATCTTGGCCTGCGAAAATCATGGATTTTTGCAGGCGCCCAACGGTTCACCTGCGTAAACCCTACTCTATAAGTGAAGCCCAATTGCGGCGGTCGAAAACTCAAAAATAAAATGATGCGTTGGACCAAAATGAATTCCAAAAAATTATGGCTAAAGGTGTTAACTTCTTTCTTTCATCTCTATGCAGGTATTTTGATTGCAAAGATGTTGGAGTGGAGAGAAAGAGAGCATGAAGATGATGATGCAATGTCTTTGAATGATCTGGGCACCATAAATGCCCTATGACAGTGTGGTTTGTTGAAGTTATTCAAGATCCAGGGCATGAGGGCTCAACTGAGACTATTGGAATATTTGGTCCATATGTGGGGCGTGGACCAACAAGTATTTCATGTGATTTCCTTGGACATCGAAGATATTTACTTCTTGACGGGGCTATCCCGTCATAGAGCGCAAGTGACCTTAATAGGAGGTCGAGGTGGTGGTTTACCGATGAGTGAATACATCAGACACTATTGTGTACATAAGGCCGAGCGGCGCAAGGGTAAAGTGGTTATCAGAGGGGTTCATGATCTAACGCTCAGAACCATTATTTTCACCATTGCACGGATGGCAAGGAGTGCTTCTCCGCACATGGCTCTGTAGAGTTACTTCCAGTACGTCGTGGAATGCACGAAACCTAGTGTGTTCAACTGGTGCGATGGACTCCTCCGCAGTATGAAGAGTCAATTGACCAAGAGAAAGAATGGAGAACTAAAGCAATTTGGGTACGTATCCATTTTGGTATCTTTCTTCCTAGAAAGATTCCCTCACCTATGCTTACAGGTAGAGTGGAATATACCAGTGCCACGAGATCCACGGATGAAACGGTGGTGTGATCTCATGTCCCGAAATGTAGCGGGGCCCATTATTAAATATAATGATACGTTTTTTTATTGGCTGGAGCCCCAGATCTTGATGATCAATGAATACGCGTATGTCGGGCTGGATTTTCGCCATGATCCTAAATTAGTGTTACCTGAGGGTTCTCAGTGGGGGGATCTAGGTAAGAAAAACATTTTTCTTTTATGGTGTTTTTGTAAATTTTTCAAAATATTAAACACATTTTTTTTCTTTTTATGTTTTCAATCCAATGACTAATCAAAATATTTTGACCATGTATATGTAGGGCCATTCCAACCCCCGGGTACATCCCCTATCCAAAGGCGAGGGGAAGCAGTGGTAGTAGCAGGATGGGATGCGGAAGATTATGAAGCAATCAAGCAAAATCTAGAGGGTTTGATTGCAGGGATCCCAGATATGTCGATCGGTGAGGTCCCAAGGCGTTTCCAGCGCCAGACTGTAGGCGTGGTTGGTCCATTGAGATGATTGCTCTGTAGGGTACCACGAGAAGTAGTGTGTTACCGAGAGCAGCATCCATTATGCCATTTTGTAGAAACTATGAGCTTCATATTTTGATATTTGGTCTTCGGACGGAAAACAATCTTTTTGTAAAAAACTTTTATCATTATATATATATATATATACATGAGGCTTCTACCGACTTATTTTGCTTTGTATAATACACGTGATGTGTGCTTGGATTTATAAATGTCTCAAATGTCTGTCTAACACATAATTAGCTAATGCATCAGTTAATGTATTTAGACATCTAGGAATGTGTTGATACTCGATATAATCAAAATAACGTTCCAAGAGGTGAATTCGTAAATATACCCGTAACAAAGTAGGACTTCAGATAACATAGACATTACTTAACTGTAACACTACAAGTTGCGAATCAAATCATATAACCAAGCAACGAATCCCAAGTGAGATAGCATC
The DNA here is from genome assembly GCA_000966675.3 of Picea glauca. Lineage (NCBI taxonomy): Eukaryota > Viridiplantae > Streptophyta > Pinopsida > Pinales > Pinaceae > Picea > Picea glauca. Next base: position 231,876 of record JZKD02S1674984.1, read on the forward strand.
GGTCAACAATTCAATGACTGCACTATACTCTGCTATATTATTCGTTGCATGATCGAGGCAAACACCGTGTAGACTGATAAGTTCGTTCATGGGTGCATAGATTGCCCATGCAGTAGAAGCTAGGTTCTGAGTGCTACGACTAGCACCATCGGTGAAGCCAAAATGGGGTAATGAAGACTCCCACATATGGAAACCAAGCACAATGCAAGGTAAGCGGTCGAGGGTAGAAACTAAATAATGAAGAAGCACACAAAAGTAGCACACAACAGTATGATACAATAAAATACAAGCACTCATGCGAAGATAGTTTAAGCATAGTACTTCTTCAAGTAAAGCTCGTTTCTGGGTTCACTCAAAGGAATTCCATCATAATCTACTAACTCATAGGCTCCCTTCTCCAACACTCGTTTGACAATATAAGGGCCTCGCCACATAACCTCGAATTTTTCGGCTCCTAGCAAATCACGATCTTGTTCATAGAGGAGAACTAGATCACCCTCAGAGAAAACGCGTGGCTTGACGTGTTTGTCGTATTGAGCTTTGATGCATTTCTTCTGGGCTTCAATAACTATGGTCGCATCATGACGGGTATCGTCTAATTGCATAAGATACAATAGAAGTTCTTCTTCGGCAGAGGTGTTGGGAAGGAGTTTGACGGCTAGCTTCAAAGATGGAATTTCACATTCAATCGGGAGAATGACTTCAATGTCGTAGACTAGTTGAAAGGGGGTAAATCCCATAGCAGACTTCACGGATGTTCGATAGGCCCATAATGCTAAGAACAACATCGTGTGCCAACTGGTCTTATGGGTTCCTATTATCCGACGAAGCATAGTGATAAGGATTTTATTGATTGCTTCAACTTGGTCGTTGGCATGTGGATAGTAGGGGGTTGAGTTTTCATGATGAAGACCCCACTTGCCGGTAAGTTTGGACATCATAAAGTTTCGAAAATGGCTACTGTGATCTGTAACGATAGCTTGTAGGATCCCGAATCGAGTAATAATGTGATTGAAAATGAAAAGTGTTGTAGTTTTTCCAGTATTGTCGAATGTAGGCATCGCCTCAGTCCATTTGGTGAAATAGTCCACAGCTACAATAATGTATCCATGCCCCCAATCAAGTGAGGGTTGCAAGTCATAAAATCAATGCCCCATTTCGTGAAAGGTCCAACAGAAACTACAGGGTGTAAGGGAGAGGGATGAGATCTTATCTTATTATTGTATGTTTGGCAAGCATGGCATTTCTGGACGGCAATTATACAATCTTTAAATAAAGAAGGCCAGAAGTACCCTGCTCGCAAGATATTTTGGGAAGTGGCATACCTGGACATAAGATCACCACACACTCTAGAGTGGTAGTCATTCAAAGCTTTCTCGGCCTCATCAAAGGTGAGACACCGTCAAAATATAGAGTCAACACCATGACAATAAAGAGTGTCATCGAGAATGATGTATTGATGGGCTTGTTAGCGGGTGCGACGATGGTCTATACTAGAGAGGTCTGGCTAGAAAGTTTGAGTCTAGAGATAAATGATAATATCTCCATATCAAGCATCATCAGAACTGATCAGAAAAAGGGATTCATCAGGTAGGGAATCCTCTGCCACATTTTCTGTCTCAGCGGAGGGAAGGTCACTTATTAGTTAGGTAAACACCAAATATTTCTTGGACTTAGCGCATTCGAATTCTAAGTCAAACTCCTGGAGAATTACTATCCACTTGGATTATTTGCCCCCTAGAAATTGATGTGTAAGAATGTGTTGCATAGGGTTGCAATTGGAAATTACAATGGTCTTGCGTAATAGAATGTAGTGACGAAAACGTTGGATAGCTTGAACAGCTGACAAGGCCAGTTTTTCAACATGTAAGTACTTGGCTTCGGTAGTCGTGAGACTCCGACTCAAATAATAAATGACATGCTTGTCATGTAAATCGTCTTCTTGGACCATAACCATGGCAATGGTAGAGTCTGAAGCAGCGAGATCAAGGAAATAATCTCAACCATAATCGGGTGAGAAAAGCAGTGGGGTATGGGTTAAAATTAGTTTCAAAGCATCGAAGGCTTTGTTGGCAGTGGTGTCCCATACAAACTCAAATACCTTCTTTAGTAGTCGAGTAAATCCGAATGTTAACTCGACGTAGTTTAGGATAAAACGAAGTAGAAATTTTTCCTTCCCTTGCAAACTTTGTAGCTGGCGAAGTGAGGAAGGAGGAGGGAGATTGAGGATCGCCTCGACCTTCAAAGGATCTACCCTGATCCCCTAACGTGACACAATAAATACCAGGAGTCGGCCAGACTCCACACAAAAGACACATTTATGTGGGTTTAAGCGTATACAATAGAACCGACAATGAAAGAAAATGACTCGGAGGTGGGTCGGATGATCACTATGATGCATGGAATGCGTTGGTAGGTCATCTAAATAGGGTTGTACAATATGCTTAATATCATGGAAAGCATAAGACATAGCACGTTGAAATGTTGCACTAGCGTTTTTCAAACCGAAGGGTAGTTTTCGGTAGGCAAAAGTGCCTCAAGGACAAATGAAAGCAGTTTTTTGTTGATCCGTGGGTAAGATATTGATTTGATTATATACAGAGAAACCATCCATTAAAGAGAAGATTTCACTTCTGGTGCAATCATCGATGATTTGGTCAACAAAGGGGGTAGGAAAGTTGTCCTTAGGACAAGCTTTGTTGATATCCCTATAATCAACACAGACACGGATTGTACCTTGTTTCTTGTTAACCGGAACTAGATTGGATACCCAATCAGTCAAATCCACTGGATAAATAAAGCCAGCTTTAAGAAGTTTTTTGACTTCAAGCTTGATAACAGTTGTTTTACGGGGGTGGACCAGGCGAAGTCTCTGTTGGATGGGTTTAGCGTCCGGGTAGGTCTTAATTTCATGTACAACAATTTCACGGTCAATACCTAGCATCTCTTTGTAGCTCCACGTGAAGATGTCACGAAATTTTTGAAAAAGTGATTTATATGTGACAACCTGATCGATGGAACATGAAGCTCCGATGTGGACATTTTCGACAACTCCAGGTTTAATAGATATGTCGAGGGGGATGGTGGGTGAAATGTTACTTAATTTCCCTTCGTATAACACATCGTGTGTGGATTCAAGAACCGAAGAAATAACGACAACGGTCGATGGAGTCGAGATCCATTGGTAACTCTCGATGGTGTTTTGTTTGAGAAAGAGAATGGAATGATGATGCCCATCATCCCAAGGGGTATGTTCCATCGACATAACTGACATAATCATCTCGCCCATGGGAGAAATAACGTGGAATGGATCAGAAGAGGAATCGGTGAGAGAGGGAGTAGAAGGGTCAGCCGATTGAATGGCTTGGTAAGTGGATTCAACCGGACTTAAAGGCATCTAGTCGTCATAGTGAAGATAACCATCGGGTTCAGGTACTATCCATGGGTCAGAAGACATGAGAGTTTCACGAACGGAGACAGAAATCATATTAATCGAGGCAACCAAAGGAGGCGGAACGTCAGGTGGTGGGATCGGAAACGTACCCATCAGAGTTGAATATTTTAGTAGACCCACACCGACATTTTCGTACCCAGGGGGTGTCTTGGCAATGAAAGGTATGTTGTTGGTACCTGTATCAGAGTTAAAGAAGGTCAGTTGGTCTACTGTAACTACTTTTCCCTGATGTGTTCAAAGCATTATACCCAATAGGAAGTGATGGGACCTGACTAGATAAAAGTGGTGTGCCAATAGGTGATTGGTTGGCCACCATATTCCCGACGGGAATAATCATAGTGTTTGGGACCATTATGGAATGGGCATGCTGAAGAGGGATGGTTGAACTAGGACCAGCTGATAAGGTTTCCGAACCAGGGAAATAATAGCACGTTGTATTGTTAAAATGATATAAGGCTATCGTAAACATGTAAGAAGTTTCGGGTGGTTCAGAAATGATAGGTATGTCATCTCATGTCTCTGAGGTGGGAGGGTTCCGTCTAGAAGTCGGAGTTTGAACTATGTCAGTGGTCCAATAAGGATCCTCGTTAAGGCCAGCGACAATTTTGGGAGATAATCCATAAGTGTCGATAACAAGTTCTTCGGACGAATTGAGTCAGAGAATACATCTCTTGTATCCAGGAGGTAGGCGGAAAGCCTCTAGAGGGTAAAAAACAACTCGAAATCTCTCTAGAGAATCAGTCCTTTCCGGCTGTGAAGGTACATGGTCTTGGATCTCACTATGTTGAGGAGAGTCCTTCGGTGGGTTAGGAGGCAAGGGTTGAGAAACTTTCGGATCTTTCAAAGGTAATCCCTGCATCCTACGTGAACGACGTGGAGGGTCAATGTTAGTCGAACCAAAAATTCTACAGAAAAAATCTATGGCCAATTATGTTAACAAATAGCACTCACTAGTAGAATCTAGGAATCAAAACCAAGCAAACAATACCTTCCTATTCTAAAGTCACTAGTTGGTGATGAAATCCAACGTCGCGAAGTCAAGACAAGAAGGGGCTGGGCAAGAGTGGAAAAGTTTCATTGACGACCTGCTTAACGAACTTACACCTTGGTGCAAGCTCCCACACGTAATCGTGGTTATACCCTCCAAGGAGCCCGAGTGAGTCTGGACAATGTCGATTCCAGGTACCGTGGAGACTTTCCCCTCCAAATTCACCTTGTGTAAGACCCTAAGAAGATAGGCAACTAAGGTTACCAAAAACAACAGTGATGCCTGGGGGAACAGTCGACAGTCCGACCCATGCGCAAGGGGAGGGTATCTAGCCCGAAATCAACTCGAGAAGCTTCCACTCATCATTGTGGGTATACCTTCAAGCGACCCCCATAATATGCGCAATCTCTATACTGAGACCAAAAAAGCAGGGTGAGTAACTCTGCCAATCTCAATGCGACCTCAGGTTTGACCCTTGTGTGAGAAGGGCATCCCAGGACAAAATGTTGCAAAAGAAATTTGACACTCCCTATCACAAGATGCTATTGTGTGTTTTGTGCTTTGGAGAGTGTGTCTCACTACTTATTCCAAAGCTCTAGCCTAGCTAATGTTGGTGTAAAAGAGCCCTAGAAAAATTACTACTTAAGTTTTAGATTTTTGCAATATTATTAAAGGCTGTTGTTACTCAAGAGGGAGATGGGAATGAAACCGATGTTGTGTAAGGCTTTGACCCAACAATATGCAAATAGAAAATGAATGATGCAACTTTATGTTCGATGATTTCTATCTACAGTAAGGAGAAGGTACTTCTGGAATGGTGTAAACTACGAAATATACTTTCTTTCATTGAATGTAATACCAAACAATCATCAACAATGTAATTTCACTATTCGTTCTCTTTCAATTTTTTGAATGCCAATATTTTTTGTATAAATGATTACCTAAAAGACTGAAAGACTTTAATATTTTCCTTTAGAAAAACAAAACAGGGATAAATTCGAGAAAGGATAAGCAATCAATGAAAATAAAATACTCAACAAGCACCCAAATCGATCTTTCAATGGAGATAAAAATAAAAATAAATGACAAGAAAACGTTTCTTCAAATGTGAATCAAAAAATGGTCTTCCGATCATTAAACAATCCAAAATGTGTAACCATCCTAAAACTTCAAATCCAATCGAAGATTTTTAATCGAGCAAGCACTCAAATGCAAATCCAGAGATTATACCCTTGTCGATAAAAATCAAAAACAAAAATTGGAAAAAGATCAAAAGAGAGGTATCTGATCTCTTAAACCAATCAAGAGCAAGCTTAAACAATCAGAAAAAGTTAAGAACTGGCATTAAAAAATCCTTTCCCAACTGACTAAAGCAAAACTAGGTAACAGCAGAGGCCAAAACCCAACCCAAAAATTTCTCAAACGTCGTCGCAGGCTGGCAGTATAACACAGTGCGGAAATGAATAGTTTCTGCAAGCCAGAAGCAAACAAGGTGCGAAAATTCCGCACTAAAATAAACCAGCAGGGTGTGGAAATCAAAGGTTTTTCCAAGCTATCTATAAGGTGCAGTGTGGAAGTGTTTGAAAAATCAAGAAATTTGGAGAAAAGCGCAAAGCATCCAAGTGTATTTTCAAACCCAGAGAGTCTGAATGGATCTACCACTGACTCAGAGACTGATTTCAAGCAAAAAGAATAGGTCAAAAGTGAATGGACAACAAAAAACCACAATAAAGTTGTTCTTCCCCAGTGGAGTCGCCAATTTTGTTATTGGGTAAATCAGTAGATGCGGACATGAACTAATCCCCCTAGATCCACCTAGATCTAGAACAAAACGAGACGGAACAAGACGTTTTCCCTAAGTTGTGATCATTGAGTTTACTACCAAAGGAGGAATAGATAACATACCTTATGAATCGCTTCCTTATATCTTTGTTGTCCCTGCTTCACTCCAGTGCTCTTATGGAATCAGATCTGTGACAATGCAAATCAACCAAAGTGAAAGCAGCAATAGTAGAATTCAATGACAACCTAAACATGTGATCAAGGAGTCATGTAATAAAATACTAATCATTTTATGGGAAAGAGACGTGCCACCATATTATATTAATGAAAAGTAGAAGATACAATCGAATTGCCTTGATGTTGCAAGTTCCCTTTTAGTGGTCCTTCATTCCAACACACACATACACTTGCTCTGAAATTCGCATGAAGATAATCCAAAAAATCTTGATGAGCAAATGGTGGCCTCAATCATCACTAAGAACAGGATTCTTCACACAGTCTTCAGCCTGTTCTTTCATCAATTCTCTGCTTAATATTGCTTAAACTTTTCCATGAGAAGCCCATGATTATATAGGAGAAGGTGAAGTGGTTTAAAGGGATGAGGATGATCCCACCAAATCAGAGGAACCAGTAGGATCGCAACCATACGGACGCCACCTCACATTCTAGAAAATTCCCCTTGTAGAAACTTCGTGAAACTTCTTTCCTCTTTTAGATTTGGAACACCGACGCACCCTGCCTATATAGAAACATGCGGAAATCTCGCAGGCCAGCTATAAAGAAGCTTGCGGAAATCTCGCGGGCCAGCTATAGAGCAGCTTGCGGAAATGATAGATTTATGCACTGTGTAATATGTGCAGCCTGCAGACCCTTTCTAAAAAGCAGCCTTGTAGAGGAGGAAAGAAGTTGTTTTTCTCAGGCAAAAAGTCATGTTAGGAGCCTGAACACATGTTTGTGAAATCATCACTAGGGTGACCAAAATTATGTATAACATTGGTCTTTCCTCTTTCATCTTAGTCTCCTCTTGAGGTTCCTTCCCCTTTGTTTCTTTTTGTTGTTCATAGCTAGGAGATTCCTTAACTTCCTCTAATTGGGGTGTGATAGTGAGTGGGGTCGATGGTATTGGTCTCCTCTTTTTCTGACTCTTCTTGATCTTGTTGGACCTCCTCTTTCTAGGCTGCACCCACTCTGCAGTGGTGATTTTCAGAGGGTTAACTGTAGGGGTCCTTGAAGTAGCTAATACATCAACCATTTCTTTATCTTCTTCATCTATCTTTTGCTTCTTCCCCCTCTTTTGTTGTTCTTCTTTCTTGGGCTTGGTGAGTCTCTTGGGTTCCTCTCCCTTATTTATTTCTTCCTCACTCATGACTACCAGTACTTCTTCAAAAGCTTGTCTATCCATGTTGATGAATTCTACCCACAAAACTCTATGTTTCAAGCTACTAAGAGCATTAGAGACTATCAACTTGATGAGGCCATGAAGTGCTAAGAATTATTGTTTCCCTCTTTGTACTTTTAGACTCATCTCTTTGAGCGACTGAAGAAGAAAATTGGGGATACTCAAAGTTGGATGTAGTTCCTGGTTTGGAAGATGCCTAAGTTGGTGCAACMATCTGAAATKATAGGCATGGACTACACTCATASCCTCACAACTAATGTATTTGATGATGTAATATGCTACCTCCTACCATGGCTAAGGGATKCTTTCCCTTTTTATGCCATTTTTATCTTCATCGGGTTTCTCATTATGGATGAAGAATGCCTTCTAGGCATTAACTGCTTCCTCTCTTTCTTCTTTGTCCCAAKGAATKCCCARAGGTAAACTAGAAACTTTGTTGATGGAGGCTTCATTGATCTTGATGGTTAGCCCCATGATTGTAGTCACATATTCTCGATCTCATATGCTCTGGAAATTTTGGGCAAACTCCATGGACACTTCATCATCAAACCCYCTTAGTCTTTCAAAGTAACCCAACCACTCAMATTTTTGAAAACTTTCCACTATCTCAAGGTTGTCATAAACCCYGGAAGGCTTTGTTGGTTCCCTTCTCTTAAATCATGTTACCATAATTGTTTGTTAGGATGATGAGWGGAGAGGAAGGTTGATTGAAGGCTTCATGTAGAATATTCAGATTGACTWGCTTCTTATAGKGGGTGATAACTAGGGTTGGTCTTTAGGTAAGTAGGTGGTTAGAAAATTCAGCAAAAGGTTGTTCTTGAAAAGAAAAAGGTGAGATGAGGGCTTTTATCTGACAAATTCTTAGCCGGTATACCTTTATGCAGTCGTTCCTGTAGAAACAGAGTTCTACAAGAACTGTGTAAATCAAAAATTCTACAGGATGTAATTTCGAAGAAGGCTGAATAATTTTGAGTGTCGAGAGGGTTTGACCATAGGCTCAATAATTTGTTGGGCTAAGAGACCTTAACACATGGGACATTGGTTCAATTTCATAACATAGTCTACATGAATGTAACTTATGGGGGGGTGGGAATCGAGTTTCTACAGGGTATGTCTTACTTGTTTAATGACCATGAAACTTTCCAGAAGCAACCATGGGTCAAAACACAAAAAAAAATGGAATGAATGCAACAAATCTTTGAGATCGAAGCGATAATTCTTTGTCTAGGCTTTCATGGTTACCTGTATTCTATTAGAAATTCTTCTCTTGCAGGATCCTCTAGTTGATTATTTTGCTTGCCCTATTTTCCTGCGAGCTCAAATTCTTGATTCCACCCAACTAGAGCCACTCTTCCAATCTTTAAATGGTGCTCTGATTCTTCTAACTCCAAGTTATACCCTTAAATCGTGGACAAGATTGTTGTATTGTCGCAACAGTACAACAATAGTTGACTTGTATTCATGATTCCTTAATTCGTGCCTTTTGTCACTCAAGGAAGTAAGCCTCCACTTGAACCATTTGATCTCCACATGTCCATTCAAATTTGGAATGAATTATGCCACCCCCCACTGACAAGATGTAAACGTCCTCATTTTCACCACCCTTTAGACTTTATGAATGCTCGACCATATAAAATAAGCATAGATATGTATGTGCGAGGCTTAATTAAATGCAGATAGGGTAGATAGTTATGTTACCTTGTTTACCTTTTGCATGCACATTAATATGCTTGTTGCAGGTGGTTGGAGGTGGTTTGTCTTTGTGTTGGTGCTTGTAGTTACTTTAGATGTTGCCCTCGAGATTAGATCTACTATATTTTAGGATATCGTGACCTTGAATCATGCTACAAGATACAGAGCATCCTGTAGATTTGCTTATGTCATGCAGAATATTTTCTACAGGATACAAAGTATCTTGTAGAAGTTGGTTTCTATTATCCCGAGGATGTTTCGATGAGCAAGGATGGCTGGAGAAGGTGTGTGTTGCTTTGATATTGATCCTTGCATTGTTGTTATTGGTCTTGAGTAGGTTGCCTTGACTATTTTTTAGAATTGTCCCTGTAGATTGTCCTATAGAATCTTGTAGAACAACGTGATAAAACAATCTGATAGGCCGTTTGCTTTGAAAAAAATGTAAAGTGAGATGTATTGGGTATGGAAAGTGGTATGTATGACATGGACGATGAATATGGATGATTATGATAGGAAATGATATGAATATGGGAATAATGAAAATAATATGTATGAATATGGAAATGCATACTGTATTTATTGAAGGTGATGTTGACTGTTGATTTTTCTCTATGCAGATGGTTACAGTAACAAAGTCCCTGGTACATGCAAAAACAAAATATTAGTACAAAATTTTATTTTCTTTTCTTTTTTTCTCTCTCTCTTTTTCTCAAGGAAGAAGTGTCATCTATGCTTTTCACTAATGCCTTGCCTTATTAGGCTTCTAAGAAGTTTTCCTGATGAGGTTATTCATTTATTCTTGAGATATAAGACTACCTCTAGTGGAGGTTTTCACCCTAAAATCTGTCCTAGATTCCTATGGGAGATTTTCATCCAAGATTTTAATTTTTTTCTTCTCTTTTTTTTTAATCATGGGGATGGATTGATAATATGACTGCTATCAATCACATCCAGATTATGTTTCTTCATTGTTTCTGTGAATTCTTCTTTTGTTAGGGGCTTTAGTCTAAATCCATTCACTAGTAGTGGTATTCATTCTTCATCAATTGTTCTTATATACACTGATCCATTATCATGATATTTTTCAATGATGTAGGGCCCTTGCCACCTTGTCATCAACTTTCCTTTGAAATCCTTAAACCTTGAGTAATATAACAGAGCCCAATCCCCTACTTTGAACTGCCTATAATTAATCTTCTTGTCATGTCAATCCTTTCTTTGCTACTGCACCACTTCAGTGTTGAAGAGGGCCTACATCATGTACTCATCTAATGCATTCAGTTGGCTCAATCTTTGTTTTTGTGTTGATTACAAATTTGTGTCTAATTCAGTTGTTGTTCTCAATGTATGATGCTCGAATTCAATATGAAGCATGGATTTCTTACCATAAACTAATTCAAAAGGAGTAGGCCATGTTGTAGTTTTCCATGTAATGTTGTATTCCTAGACTGCTTCAGTGAGCTTCTTTGACTAATCTTTCATGTTTGTGCTCACCGTTTTAGTGAGCATGTTTTCTAACTCTCTGTTTGTGACTTCAACTTGTCCATTTGCTTGAGGATGGCAGGGTGTTGACTTTTTGTGATGGATGTTATGTTCCCCCATGATTTCTTCAACAAGCCTTGATGTAAATTGGGGACCTTGATCCATGACTATCTTCCTTGGATAACCAAACCTTGAAAATATGCATTCTTGGAGGAATGTTGCTACATTTGATTATGTGGCATCATTCATGACCTTTACTTCAACCCACTTTGTCATATAGATTGTGCATACCAAAATGTGCTTCTTATGTCCTAATGGAGGATCAATTGAGCCTATGATTTGATATCCCCAAAAATAAAATATTTTTGAAATTTAAAATTGCTGGAAATTTATTTCCGTTTTTAGTAAATTCGAATTTGGAAAAATTTTGCCATTTATAGCAATTCCAAATTTCAAATTTGGTAATTGTAATTAATTATTTTGACTGTTGGGGAGAGACCTGATTTGACCCAACTAACTATTTGAATATGACACTTGTATGGAAACAAAATATTTTATGTTGATTACAGGAGGACAAATGGACCAACCATGTTAAATTTAGCTGACCATGACTCCATGAGTGGGGAACATGTTGGAACTACCTCTGGGTTGATTATTACAAGTGGCAAATCAGTGATTTGGCCATTGGCAACCCTTGAAAATCAGGGATTTAGAAAGCTGGGAAAATTCCCAAGGGAGGGAAAAAGACCTAGGCAAAATGGATAAATAGCATATGTGAGGAGGCAGGACGCTGCCAAGTATGCTGGGAAATGAGACTTTTAATTCACTTGTTGTTATGAACACTGCTTGAGTGTGAGGCAAGGAAAAACTACTGGAGCTGTAGGACATTGCTGAAGAGAAGCTTTTCCAAGTTCGCCCTCATGGATTCATGGTCAGGCTAGGGGGTGAATCGGGCAAGTAGTTTGGCTGCCCTGTTCTATGGTTGGGAGGAATGTGGTTGTTCCCTTTGTTTTTCCGCAAGCTAGTTCAGATATGTAAACCTTTCCTTACTCTGTCCTTGGATGTTTTGTGTGTAACTGATATTATGCATCTACTTGTTCTAAATCAAAATAATTCTTTCAAAGGATGATATCTATCGTGGTATTAAATTTACAATCACAGTCTAAATTCTGGAGCGGTCCCTTCCGAAAATCTGGAATACTAGACAAATTTATTTAAATACGATTTGAGTATAAGAGAGCAGATCCATCTACAGGATAGGCTTAATCTAAAGTCGAAATGCTAGGATACTCTAAATGCTTGAAGAAGACCAATCTGCATAGATATGGGTTTATTTATGAGACTGGAGTATTAAATAGATCTAAATTTGAGCAATCGGAGTTGAGTCAATTTGTGCCGAAAGGAGACATTTAAATGTATCGCTAATTCCAAACAATCATGCATCTTAAAAGAGACTTCCTTTTTATATATATTTAATAATTGAAGAGGAATATGAAATAGCAAGAACCTTATGGATCACCTAGGCACTCATATATTATACACATATATACATATTGGAAAATAAAACACAAACTGGAAGTAATCTATCTACATCATAAAGTTAAGGAAATCTAGAAAACCCCTTTTGTTTATCAGATGCTAAAATAATCATGGGAATTGACGCCTATCAGAAGATTTTATGCTTCCCTTGTTTTATTTAAAGAGTGATCTACCCTTTCCACAGTCAAAGTCTGTAATGAATTTAGAAATTTGCGAAAACCTTAAGATCCGAAACAATTTTTGAATTGAATTTGTCACTCTGTTTTTTTTTTTTTTACGGAGTTTGTAAACTCTGTTCATGTTTTCATTTTTCGGCATTTCGGAGTTTATTGGTTCAAGTTGCATAGAGTTCTTTTGTTCTTGCAAATGCCGAAACCCGAAGTGGCCCCACAGCCTGATCGAATTTCTTGCTTTGGCAATTATTGTTGAGTGTTGTTCATGCATCAAGCATTACCAAACGCTGAAACCCAATATTGGCTGGGCCCCATACCTTTTCGTGTTTTTGCGAGTTGGCGTTGGCGTTGTGAAGTGTTTTTGCATCGGGAGTTAGTAAACCCCGAAACCTGAAATTGTTGGGCCCACACCCTAATCGCATTTCGCATTTAGGCTTTTCTTGTTTCATTTTGTTTGTGCGTCATGTGTTCGTAAACCCCAAAATCCCAAACCCTGAAACCCCGAAGCATTGGTCCCACTTTCCTTTCACTTTTCACAATTCGGGAGTTGTTGTATGTTGGTGTTTGGCATTTGAATTCGTGAAATCCCGAACCCCGAAGCCCCGAAGTGTTGGTCCCACTTTCCTTTCACTTTTCACAATTCAGGAGTTGTTGTATGATTGGCGTTTGGCATTTGAATTCACGAAATCCTGAACCCCGAAACCCTGAAGTGTTGGTACCACTTTCCATTCACTTTTTCGCAATTTGGGAGTTGTTCTGTGTTGGTATTTGGCATTTGAGATCGTGAAATCCCGAACCCCGAAGTGTTAGTCCCACTTTCCATTCACTTTTTCGCAATTCGAGAGTTGTTGTGTGTTGGTATTTGGCATTTGAGTCGTGAAATCCCGAACCCCGAAACCCCGAAGTGTTGGGCCCACAGTCTTTCCGCATTTCATGATTTGGAAAATAGCGTGGTCTTTTGTTTCTTTTGTATTCAGCGTTTTGTAATCGCTGAAACCCAATTGACCTCTGTTTTTTTTTCACAAAACTGTAGGAATATAGTAGGAATTTTTTTTTTACTGTAATGAATGGACTAGTAGAAATGATGGATGATCTTCATCCGAGATAGAGGTAGAATAGAAATAACAGATCATATTACAAGTCACTGTGTACAGGGAATGACAAGTACAAAAATTATTGTATATGAAAGTATTAAACTAATTAAGCAGATTTTTAGCTCGATTTTTCCTAAGAGTTATGCTTGCCATGAGGTCATACACCTTTGAGTATTCAAAATTTCGTAATTAGACTATTTTTTAATGGCATAAACCATAGAGAACAAGATGGGATCCTTCGAGTTAACTATGCTTGATGTGTAAGCTATGGGTGTGTAAGAATGAGACCTAAGTTTAGATACTGCCTATATACATATAAGTATGTTGGAGTAGTTTGAAAATTAAGGAAAGTGATAGAATTATGGAAGAATTTATCCACATAAGCTTTTCTATTCGAAGTAAAACTAGACTAGTGTAATAAAGTCATTATGGATAGAAATGTATCTTACCTTCTCTTAAATTCTAAAGCTTAAACGAAATTGAGTTATGTCATAAAAAGAATTTTTTTTTTTTAGTGAATTTGAGGTTCATTACATATGAAGTCCATGCCCCACTTGTCAAATGGTTCTAATGATACTTAGGGTTGTAAAGCCATTTCATTTCTCTTTGTTGGTTACCCTGTTCTTTGGAATTCATCACAATGTGAAGTATATTGTTGAGCATCTCTATGAAGGGTTGGCCAATAATATCCAACTTGTAAGATCTTATAAGTTGTCATTTTGGTTGCATAACAGCCTCCACATGGTTCATCATGGCAAGCATGAAATATATCATGCACCTCATCTTCCCTTATGCATCTTCTCAAAATTTGATTTGGCCATAATTTGAAAAAATCGCTTGCAACCCAAGTGTAGGCTGAACTTTTTCAGACAATCTTGCATCTCTCCCTATATGAGAAATGTTGAGGAAACTCCCCTGTTATAAGGTAATTTGCTATATCATCAAACCAGGGGTTTGTAATGATATGGAAAATAGGTGCTCATCTGGAAATTGGTCATCGATTGTACATTTTTCAGTAGGAATGGTCAATCTAGACAAGAAATCTGCAACTACAGTATGTTTGCTAGGCTTATCAAGAATTGTTAGATCAAATTGTTGTAATAACAGAAACCATCTAATCATCCTACCATTAATGTTAGGTTTATTCATTAAGTATCTAATGGCAACATGATCTGTGTTGGGCTAAATATATGCACTAGTAATTCCCACATTTAATTATCAATCAGGGCTTGTAATCTTCGAGGTGCAGGCGCAAGAAACGTAGGATCAGAGCCTAGTCTAACCTAATCTAAAGCCAACAAAACAATCTTCAAACCCACACTGTAGGAAATTAACACCAAGGATTCATCATTGGAACGTAGGATTAACTTAGTGCTATAAAGGCTTATATCACAGTATTTCATGCACACGGGGTGATGTTCGCGTGATTAATCGTGAGTAGCTTACTTAAGTTTTATGTCCTTCAATGATTATTTCATATAGTGGATCCACACTTAAATACAATAAAAGAAACAAGCAAACAAGAATGAATTCAAATGACAGGAAATAAACTAACACTTTGGGAAGAATTCCAATGCAGGAAGGCCATATCTCACGAGTTAGACCTCTAATATGTCTGGTGATTGAAGCTATAAGAAATTCAAAATCATTCAACGCTAATCAACATTAAATATTTCCTACTTATTTCAAAACGTTTCTATTCTAGAGAAACGAGAACAATCAAATCAGGTGTTGTGAGTGCAAGTGACAAACCAAGTTCAACAGAAAAAGATATCTAAAAAAGAAATCTACAAAATCTAAATCCACACCAAACAACAACTGGTACAAAAACAACGCAAACTAAAATCAAAAACCAATGCAGAAACAGAGCTAAGTACAAAGCCAAAATAATTGCAAAAGCAAAGCAACTTTACAAGAAAAAATATGCAAAAGAAACTCTTCAAATCTAAGGAAGTTTTCAACTCATAAATCGTGCTTCAAGTGACATGCGTTAAGCACATGCCATGCTTATTAATTTAGTTACCATTCAATACAGAACAAATCTGCATTTCTAAGAGTATTATATTCAATTCTAAATGTTTAATGCGCCTCACACAGATTTGTATTCATTGTTGTCCCAAATTTCTTTAGAATGCTAGGGTTATTCAGATCCTATGCTCTGTTTATCAAATAGTTTATATCAGAAATCTTCAAGCAACGATATGAATCAATGCACTTTGTATTTCTTGTGTTTTTGAAATGAACACTTCACACTTCGAAAATCATTAAACCTACCCTATCATATGAATTTCTAAATGCATACAATCAAAGGGTAAGATCTATGAGTTTTAGTTTTCAAATCAAATTGAAAGAGCATAATCAAAATGTAATAAATTGGAAATCAAATCTGTATGAAGATAAATAACCTCAACAAAACTTCTTTAAGCAGCAAATAAGAATATAAAATGTTGATATAAAGACTGTCAAAAAATGTAAATCTAGTATTCTACCTTATCTATAAAACAACACAACACATACCAAAGGATGGTTGTGCTTCCAAACTTGGCCTGTGTTGCAGAAGAAGTCTACAATACTAAGAACTAATCCACACCATGTACAGGAACAACAACTCTTTTCATTAGCTGAAAATTCCAAGGAATTACAAGCACTCCTCCATATGTTCAATCTTCTTTACAACAATGAATAGATCTCCTCCATTACAAAATGATAATAGCTACACCTCTCAACCTTTTAGCACTCATATTTATACATAAAAATCATTGAAGAGATGATGGGACCGAATCCCAAAGCTCTGATTTCAAAATTTACAATTTTAAACAAAATCCTCAAAAATCTAGGTTTTATTGTAATTTGGGGAGATTTGAGTTAGGGATCCACCCATATCTTCCAAAATAATTCGCATTTTGAAAAAGTGTATGTTTATTACTCAATTTTCCACATTCTAGACAAACCCCATTTCGTAGAATTTCTAGATCTGATGTCATCGGCACACAAATTGAGGCGCAAGTTGGTTGTTTGAGATTTTGCTAATTTTTGCATAATCATTCCCCTTGAGCTGGAGATCCACACGTGTGAGATGGGTGAATTTTGACTTATGTTTTCTGCATGTAAACATCATTATTGACAAAACCCATGTCCTCGATTTTATTCTATAAGCATTTCAAATTTTCGAATTATTTCTATTACTGGATTGTTGATGATGTTGGTACCGGACGAGCACAACATTGGTACTGGACAAGCACAGAATTGGTACCAGATAAGCTAATTACCGGATGACATGGAGTGTAGGCACCAAATGACTGTGCAGGTATCAGTTGATTGTAGAACCTTCTGGTACCGGATGACTTGGAGTGGGAGTACTGGATGACCTGGAGTGTGGGTACCGGATGACTGTAGAACCTTCTGGTACCAGATTACTTGGAGTGCGGGAACATATTGTTTGGACATAGAAACATAGGATTAAACCATCATCAACAAAACTATTGTATAATCATCCATTTAATCACTAAAAATATGAAAAATTATGTATGAACCACATAGGATGAATAACAAGAGATAATGGAGGTTTATGGTGTAATTAGTGATATATTATTGACGAAATGTGGGGAGAAGGTGTAATGATGAGTGTATTTGTATGGCAGAAAATATGACAAAACTGGAGCCCAACAATCTCTATGTACAAAAACTTTATATCCCATCACATATTGTTTGAATTTATTGAGAGCATGAACCATTGCTAAAAGTTCTTTTTATGTAACAATATAATTCAGTTATGCATCAGCTAAATTCTTACTTATGAAGTAAATTGCATAAGGTTTATTGTCTTCATCATGTCCTAAGACTACTCCTACAGACTTGTCTGATGCATCAGTGTTAATGTGAAATGGAAGACTCCAATTGGGACCTTGTAAAACAGGGGCAACTATGAGTTTTTCTTTAATTGTTTCAAAAGCTAGTTGACAATTCAATGTCCAGTAGTATTCCACATCTTTGGACATAAAGGTAAATAGAGGAGAAGCTATTTTATTGAAATCCTTAATAAACCTCTTGTAATATCCTGCATGTCCAAGAAAGCTTCTTACATCTTTTGGTTTCAAAGGGGCAGGAAGTAAGGTGATGATTTTGATCTTTTCTTTGTTTACTTCAATCTTTTTGGAGGACAGGTGATGTCCTAAAACAATCCCTTCATTCCACACTTTTCATTTCTAAGTGATATATTCATTTCTCTACATCTTAGGAGAACCTTATCTAGATTGTCCAAGGCTTCATCAAATGAATTGCCATAAGGGGTAAGGTCATCCATATAGATCTCAACTTTGTCATGGATGAGTTATGAAAAGATGCTGAAAAATGATCTTTGAAAAGTAGTGAGGGTGTTACATAGGCCAAAAGGTAAGACATTGTATGCAAATTTACCCCATGGGCATGTAAAGGTGGTCTTTTACTAATCCTCGGGGCTGATCTGGATTTTATTGTATCCACTAAAACCATCCAGAAAGGAAAAGTTTTGCTTCTTGGCCAAGACATCCAAAACTTGGTCAATAAAGGTAGTGGCGAATGATCTTTTCTAGTAACCTTGTTTAACTCCCAATAATCCACACATATCCTCCATTTTCCATTGTTCTTTGGGAAAATAACTAGAGGGGAGACCCATTCACTATCTGATATAGGATATATGAATCCGACATCAAGCAACTTTTGGAGTTCTTGTTTAACTATGTCTTTCATTGTAGGGTTCATCCTTCTTTGTGGCTGCCTAACATGTTTGTAGTCCTCTTTGATATAAATGTGATGCGCACAGATAGAAGGATAGATGTCTTTCATGTCTTTATAATCCCATGCAAAAGCTTCAATATTTCTTTTCATTACATCTAATAGCTTTTCGATCCTGCTGACTAGTGAGTTTGTTGTTGATTTGGAGTGTTTTTGCGGGGCTGATTTATATGGTTTTATAGTTGGATCTTCTATCTCATGAGTAAACAGATCTTTCCATAATTCGATGTTATTTTCTAAAGAAACTTCAAATCTATTATCATCATTCATCCCTTCTATTTTCACATCTTTCAGATATTGATTTTGCATAAAAATTTCAAGGAAAGTGTCCTTGTCAATCGTACTATCAGCCAAGGAAGTGTAAATTGTGTAGATGGGGTATGAAGTCGTTTGTGTCGAGTTTTGTTCCTCTTCCACCCACATAGGTATATTTTCAGTTATCAAGGGTTGGACAGGGGATAAAGAACAATTTTTTTTTGGGAAAGGCCATCGATGATGGTCATATTTCCTACCCTACAACCGATGTATGCATTTGTTGTGGCCAGCCAAGGCCTTCCCAAAATGAGAGGATATCCATTGGACCCAGACTTGGGTTGAAGGACTAGAAAGTCAGTAGGGTACTCCCAAGAATCAATGGAAATTGGGATATCTTCCAACATGCCTTCATGTTTGACTGTGGATCTATCTGCAAGTTGCAGGAGAGTTAGGGTGTTTCTCAGAAATCCATGAAGGTTAAGTTTCATCATGGTATATCTAGTCATAACATTGATTGCAACTCCTAGATCAATAAGAGTATTGTAACACACCCACGATGGGGCGAAAATAAAAAAAATTGTCCTCCTTACAGGAACAGATCCTTTCCCTCTATGATTCCTAATTTGGGAAGTTTGGGACTCAGCCCAACCCTCCGGTCAAGGTTCTTTGATTCTATAAGTCAAACAAGACTTAGAGACCTTGATAGTCTCACCTCTTAATCAAACACAAGCCCTTCCAGCTTCTGGTGTAGGTGTTATGATACCCACGACCTTCTTCTTCGCGCTTCAGCGAAGTCTCGGAGTTGGCGTTAGCCCCTTTTCTCTTGGCCCCTCCTCGGATGTGACCTTGGGCGATGACCTTGCGCAAACACCCAATTGTGGGCGCGGCCAAAGGCGGTTTGAAACCAAACTACTTTTAGGCCCACAATTCTCCTCGAGCCTCCATGTGTCCTTTGTCCAAAACCGAGGTTTGGATTGCGGCCCGCCCTCAACTTTTTAAAGTTCGCACACCTCCAATCCCCGCAATGTTAGGGACTGTCGATCTCTCGATCTTGATGGTACTGTCTGAACTGACGGTTCAGATCTTCCCTTTTCAAATCCACGGACCAGATCTACCCCTCCTAAATCAACGGATGTGATATCCTTCGTGATTTCGGACTTCAGACTTTTTAAATCTCAAACCTTGCTTTCCTTTGTACATCAATCTTCTGGAGTTGACGATATGTGGACACCTGTCCTCCTAAATCAACAGCTTTGATTCTACTTCGGGTGTTTGACCTTTCAACTAGATCAATGGTCTTGTGGCCCTCTTCTCGATCAACGGTCGAGATCTCCTTCGGGTCTTCGGACTTCTGAGATCTCAAATATCAAACTTCATTCTTTTTTCCCAATGGATTTTATCCAAAGTCTATAATCCACTGATGTGTGTCCACTTGATCTGAAAATCAAGGATTACTTTGGGTCTTTACCCGAAGTCCACATATTTGTGCCACCTGTCCTCTGGATCTGACGATCGAGGATTGCTTCGGGTCTTTACCCGAAGTTCACAAATTTACGCCATGTCTCCTCTAGATCTAACGACTATGAATTACTTCGGGACTTTACCCGGAGTCCATAGATTCACGCCACGTCCCTTCTTATTTTGACGGCTATGAATTACTTTGGGACTCTATCTAGAGTCCACAGATTCACGCCGCGTCCCTTCTGGATTCGAAGGTCCAGATTCACTTCGGACGATCCGATGTTGGAGATTTACTTCGGATGATCTGACAACTAAGATCTACTTTGAACAATCTCACAATTGAGAGTTGCTTTGGATCTTCGTGCTTCGAGAGTCTCAAATCTCAACTGAAAACTCTTGAATAGATTACTTGAAGTTGTTGATATGCTGACACGTATCTCCTAGCAATCAACGGTCAGGATCCTACTTCGGGTGATCTAACAACTGAGGTTTACTTCGGCTCTCCGGAATTCAAGAGTCTCAGATCTCAACTGAAAACTCTCACACAGATTTCCTCGGAGTCCATGATCTGTCACCACGTATCCCTCTGGATCTGGTGGTCCAGATTCACTTCGGGTCTTCGGGGTTCAGGAATCTCAACTTTCAACTGAAAACCCTCGAACATATTCCTCTGGAGTTCGTGATCTGTCGCCACGTATCCCTCTGGATCTAGCAGTCCAGATTCAAATCCTGGTGATGGATGGCCTTGTTGACGATTAAGATTGTCAACGAATTTCCGCCCGCAAAGTGTTGCTAAAGCCTATTATTATAAAAACTAAATAATACTAGTAGGTGGGACCGCCTCAAACCATTGGAGATCAAATCTATTCATTTTTTTTATGTTATGATGATGTGCGACACGGCTTACATGGTTGATGAAGATCTTGTTGTTATCAGTTATGATTTGAGCTTATGAAGTGTTGATTCCTTATGTTACTACAGCCTATGCTATTCATTAATGTCATTGATGTATGTTCTTATCGCACCTGCACAACAAACATGTTAGTAAAATTACATGAAGGACAAATTTGAGAGAGACAAAATGCTATAACAAATGCAAAAAAAGGGACCTAATTCGACAAATACCACATACAAACAATTAGGAAGGAATAAGAAACAATGCAAAGGGATGGGATTTTAACTACCCCATATACTATACTACACGCATAAAAGTCTTAACGATTATGGTTGGATCCTAGCTAACAAGTGATGATTATACGATTTAATTGGGTTATATGTTTAATACACATATGGTATGGAACGTTGGTGGTGCATTTGGCAAGGTCATAGTGCTAATGGTTATGAAAATTGTTATATGGGACTTGGATTATGTTATGGCATAAGTTAGAAAGGTGGTATGGTCTATTGGTTTTAAATGTGGTGATGGTCTCGATGTATGGGTTGATTGATGGTGTTAATGGAGGGCTCGTTGGCATGCACTGTTGAATTAATGAATTATGGGTGGAGGCGACATGCATTTACTGCACGTCCCCTTTACTCCTCCCGTTAACCGCCACCCTAGTCGAGCTATTGTTCGATCTTGTTGTAGTGGTTATGCTTTGATTTCTTAGCAGGAAGGAACCGCTCGGCCAACTCTCGTTTTAAGGAATTTGATCACAGGTATATCTTTTTTTTGGCCATTCGTGACTATACCTTGGTTATAAAATGATTATTGACTCAGGTGTATTGGTTATGTTTTCCTAAGCGTTGCAACTGTGTGAAATTTGGTTATTGTTGGATGGTTCCTCCTGCAATGATATTGAATCCGTAGAGGTTATTGGTCTCCCTGGGTGATAGCTCTTTTTCATCACCACTGTTTGGTGGGAGGGTTTTCATTTAGTCTTGGGTGGATAGCTATTTTCACGCCTGTCACTAAACCCAGTCCCTAGCTTTCATGGGTTTGATGGTTAGAGGTTTTCTGCGTCTCTATGTTTTGTTCACTTCGACATTGATTGATTGCACCACTAGAGGTCACGAAATGAGGTTCTTGTTCTTCCTCGGGCATATCTTCATCCTTGGGCTAGGATTGTTCACTCGAAGAACATGAGGGTTACACCCTGCGTGCATTAAATAACATTGCCATGCCAAATTTAAGCTTCACTTTTCTATTGTGACCCCCTATCATGAATTCATTACATGTCCACGAATGGGTCTTTCTACGTATACACCATTAGCCTTGGGTTCTCACCATTATAAGAGTGGCTTTGCTATCCCTATGTTGGTTACGCAACAAACCTTGACCCTCTTGTTTGAAGAGTGATAAAGAATACCAACCAGGCCTCTTGGGTTTACTACTTGGATGGTTGTATAATTGTCGACTATTTTGAGAACAGGCTCGCTCAATTGGTCGTATGACAGTCGTGTTGGTCGGTATATAGTCACTGGCTCGATTATAATAGTGGTAAACCATACGTTACCAGTTACACTTTCAAAGCACACAGTTACTCACCTTATGTTGATAGCTCGGTATTTTTAATGGAAAGGGCCTCTACCCCGATTCGATTGGATGCGTGGGTATGCGTAATTGCCATAACTTGTTAGGTTGTTGATTTTTTAAGATAGTGACAAGTTGTTCGGTGGATACACAGTCACTGGTATTTGCACTGATGATTATTTGAATGTTTAGCTAGCATTGGTGAAAATGCTTGACGTTGCCCATGTCGCGTTGTGTGTTTGCAAAATAAACAATGGTCATGGTAACTGTGGTTTTCTTTTGGGGTTGAACGATTGTTGAACCGAATGACTTTGGGAACTATATCCTTATGATTGTTTGATTGTTTAAGCCTTAAATTGCACAGCATAGTTGATCACAGTTGGACTAAATCGAAGTAATATTGTGTTAGGTTGATGACTGGGAAACAAATTGAGCTATTGTCATGATTGTGTGTTTGGTTTTGTAAAATGGAAATATTGCATCGTGTTTTTTGGGTGGTTGTGCACTAGGTATAGTATGGATAAATTGAGTTTCGCAGAGTTTTAATCATGTTTATCGATCAGTTGTTATTAAGGGCATGTTGTCGAGGCTTTATCAGATTGGATGTATGGCCCATCTCTTTAAACCAGATTGAATTGTTTTTTTTACAGTGGTAGAGATACATTGCCTGGGCGAATTACCCTGTGCATAAGTTGGGTCTACATGGTGACTGTGGGTTGTATGTTTAATTGTCAATCCGAGTGTGGAATTTTGGTCTTGATTATTTTGGTTACTGTTATATATGTTCAACGAATGTCATTGCATTTAAATGATGGGCCCGATTGCAGTGATAGCTACTTCATTGTTAATTTGAAAACATGATTTTTTGAGTATTATGGTGGATTGAAGAAATGCATGGGCAGTGGTTGATTTTGATAGTTACAGATTGGTAATGGGTACCGTTCGTAAATTGTTATAAAATGCAGAGTGTGTGACTGAAGGGAATAGAACCTCTTACAAATTGTGTGGAATACATATTGTCTTGTGATGGCACTTTGTTGGATATTTGATTATTGAACAATGAACTAGTTAAGTACACAGTAATTGTTATTTGGTCATGATGCTTGTTTGTTGGTGCATCTATTCTTATTGCATAATGTTTTATGGATCACTTGATTAATTTCATGAACAATAATCGTTATCCTCCCCTTCCATTATTTCACTTTCTGCTAATTACAAACCCTTTAACCTCCCATATTCATTTTTTCACTCCCTGTTCTAAGATTGATTACAATCAAGAGAATTTATGTGTTAAAGTGGATGAAAGTGGCAGTGTCTTGGGTGGATTGCAGTGAGGTTTTATTGGTTTGCTTTACACTTGATTGTTTTTGTCATTGAGCAGCGACCATGTCTTCTCCCCTTTCATTATATCATATTTTCACTCAATACAAACCCCTCACATATCCCAGAACCCTTTTTCACCCCCCTGCTCATTGATTAACAGTAAAATAATTTGTATGGATTGGATTGCATGAATCTGATAACTTCCTGAACAAAATCTATTTCATATTTTTTTTAAGAGTTCTCATGTATGGTTAATTAAAAGACTATTTGTTAATCGATCACGCATGCTGGATGAGTTTTTTCAGTCGAGGTAGCCATGACCGAGGAAACAAAGGTAGAGGTAACTGGAACTGAGGCCCAAGAAGGCCCAGGTTCTCCATACATTTTGACGTTGATTCACAAGAGCTTGGCCAATTGTTTCATGCTGGATTCTTCAATTGGATTGGGCATGGAATAGTCCAACCTAGGTCTAAAAGGCCTCCTTTCCAACCCCACAAGCACCCGGTATCCCTGTACCTCCTCATGTCTCATTACAACCCAAGGTCCCTGAAAATTATGGATGGCAGGAGATTGTCCACCCGATAGTCTCCGAACATCGTGGTTGGCCCAACTTGTCTTTGCCTACTCCTCTACCTATTAAGCCCATTTCCCAAGCTGCCCTTGACCACTCTCCAGTGCAATTCTCCCATGCTACCAAGAGATTGAAAACTAAGGCATGCCATGCACTTGATAAAGGAAAAGCCACTACTGCCCCTTCCTCACCCTCCAATGGCTCTGACAAATCTGTGTCTTCCTGGATGCATTTGAGGGACGATTGTTCCCACGTGATCAGTGAAATTAGGCCTAAAGGCTCTGCACAACCAAAGGCAAATTTAGAAAAATCAAGAGGTGACAGCAGCAATCAAGGAAGGGTTGCATCACAGACTGGGAAATATGGTTTCTAAGTTTTTATTATCTCTATTGTTTTATGACAATTGACTTTGGGAATCTTTGGACAACAGGTTTATTTTGGATATATGAGTATTATTTTGAAATAATTTCAAATTTCATGAGTTTTAATTGCCAAAAGTGAATATGTTGATGGGAGGCACAACGAGGTATCTTTTGCTTAACTAATGGTTATGTTATGATTGTTATGAACCAAAGGGAGTTACAAGGGGTCTCACCTACTAGTTATTATTTAATTATGACCCTTAATTTTAATTATTACTCTTCCCCCTAACTAAAGTTAGTTGAGTCTTTTAATTAACTTAACTAATGAGTTGGTTCAACTACTTCAATCAATTCTAAATTGTTAAAAGCGAGAAGAAAGGGAGGAACAAGAGGAGGATAGAAGCAGAAGCAAGCTAAGGTTTTCTCTTTGAGTTTATGTTGACATAGTTCAGTTTTCATTCATTCATATATTCATCAAGGCCTAATTCTCTTTTATGATAGTAGGGTCTTGTTGACGGGCGAAAATGACCGTCTGTCAATTGGAAGAACGAGTCTGGTCCAGGGTTGTCTAAATAACTCAAGTCGTTTGGTATAACTCGTTCCGACGGGTTTAATGGCTCTGTTAGCCAATCTAAAAGTCCTAGAAGAAACGAATAAAAGAAATAAAAAAAGCTAACTATTAAATAACCACTCAATATATATATACATGTACATATAACTATTGTAGATAATATTTATAAAACGGATCTGTCTATCTTATTTATGTGCATGATATACAAGTTGCGGGTTTTAATCTAAACTCACGAAAATCTATGTAAAGATGGTTGCTTTAACGAAAGCATATAAAGAAAGCACATAAGCTATTTTTTTTTTTTTCTTTAATAATCTAAGTTTAAACTGAAAAAGATACAATGAAACAGGAGTATGTGGACGGTCAAAGCCAGACCATATATTAGAGTTTTGTAGACAAATAAACAACATAAAGAAATGAACTAACCTATCAATGAGTTAATCGACGTGCATCCAACATCTATATAATTATGGAATGTCTAGCCAATCTGTCCAAGAGATAAATATGTAATGAACCTTGAAATTGTTCGGAATAAATGCAAAACAATATATTGACTGTTGAATTTTAACGACAGAACGAAGAGATGCAAATAATCGCTATGGTATTTGTGATTGCAAATCATTACAAATAAGATAAATCTAACTGTAACAACATGCTTTTAATCATTCAACAAATTTAAAGAAAAATCTTATCATTTGGGTTGAACGAATGACCACTCTTTTCAATATCTGAAGCATCAAAATGTGGACGATATTTTAAAGAAATTTTCCCAATGTCATAATAAATTGTGAAGACAAAAGCTATCAACAACTATTAATTAATTAGGATAAACAAACCATAAATGAAAACAACATTTACAAAGAGCTAAAGCCAAATTGTAAATATATGTTCCGTCCAAATTCGTGAATAAACTGTCCACCTTCAGCCCCAGGCCAAGATGTTTTGATTACAAAAATATGAGCTTATAAAGGGTTCAGAAAAGCTAATTGTCTTATCTTATGAGATAAGATTAAATCTCTAAAATCATCTATTGATTACAAAAATAGAGGGGAATATAACCAACCCAGATCACACTAAATCTCTAAAACTAAAAGAGTTTGTTTCTGTTTACACAAAATTAAGCCATGGACATGGCTAATAAGCCCAGAAATCTTTCATATCATTTTATCACCATAAACTGCCAGATATCCTGAAAGAAAAATATGAAATAAAGAAACTCAGATATACATTTAACCAATATTTTCCAAATTTTGAATAAGAACAGACTGGCTACAGAATCTGTTGATTCTATAGCTAGTCTTATTTTATCAACAAAATCTAATTTATTCTATGAACAAGAATGTAATCACTATTTTAAGATAAAAACAAATCTTTACCTTTAACTGGAAAATCAAATCGATTCACATGATCTCAGAATTGATCACTGTTGTTACACTCTCGACGTTTTTTACTATGATGTTCCCTGTTCTTTTTAGACATTTTCCTTGTCTCTGAACAATGGACTTGAGCCTACGATTTTCATCTGTTAGGGGGTTGACCTGATCCGTAAGGGTTTTGATCTGCGATTGTAAAATGGGTACATCTGTATAATATTTGTCAATCTAGAACAAACAAGTTTCACATTGTGAATCTGTGACGGCCATTTGAGAATACCCATGGTTGAGTGTCGGACTGTGTGCACTGTTGCCTTTAGGTTTGTTATCAAACTTGATACCTGGAAATCATTGACTGTGCTTCAAGCAGGGCGGAAAATTATCCACGAAATTGTAAGCTTGCTCGGGATCTGCTTGGAAGGAAGGAGGGTCTTCTTCGGCCAAGAATATGTCAATCTCTGAGTCTGAGCTCTCATGGATCTCGATCGTTTTGATCGAGCTTACATGAGGGTTTGATTTATTTCGTAGTTTCCTTGAGATCAACCTACCTGCCCTTTTATTTTTTAAACCTAAATCGATATCACCTTTAGATGGCTTGCCCACAAGTCTGTTTGCGTTCTCAACAAAGGCGTTAGGGCATGAGCATTGTTCATGGCTCTGCTCAGCAACTTGTAGGTCGGGTATAGGCTTACTGAGGGTGGTCGTAACACAGGCTTGTGTAGGTGAAGGGACCGCTCTGGCAGGGACTATGGTTTCCTCTATCAAAGGTTTGTCAACCTCTACAGTATTGGAGTCAACGAAACCGTTTCGGGTCAGGAAAGCATTCCAGTCATCATTTTGTAACTTCAATTGATGTACCAACAGTATCTTAATCAAACCATGGTGAAACAGGCTTGAATCCAATTGTTGTCTCTTATACCTCTTTGCCATTTTATACAGGCTTCTCCACAGGTAATAGGGCATATTTAATTGAAACCTAATGAAATTCATCAACAAACGTATATGATATAGAAAAACAAAACTAAAATGGCCTTCGCATGTCACGAATTGTTTCAAGACTGCTAGCAAACCATGCCACCAGATTTTCAACATGGACACGAGCATACCTTTGTCACAGCAATTGATTTTTTGAGACGTGAAGAAAAGGCTCCATGGAACCTCCTCGACCTTGGCGTTTTTGAACCACTTCTGCCCACTCAAAGGAAGATATGTTGATTGACCTAAAAAATCCTCTATGACCTCGACCTAGATGTCTCCTACCTTGGCTTGACATCCGTCAAAGGAAAGGGCAAATTCCTGAGTGGTTCGCAAGTTAAATCTCTGGAATTTCTCAAGAAAAACAAGCCAGCCTTGACCCTTGAGATCCTCCCTTGCATCATCACACAGGAGTAGGGTCTGAGAGCCATTGGATTCAATCCTGATGACTGGGGCCATGGGGATACAAAAGATGGACAATAAAACACAGTGAGTATGGAAGGTTTCTAGGAGAAGACCAAAACGACATTTCAAACCCAAAAACTCATCAATACCCTAGCGCGTATGGACAGAGGTTCTTCAATACCAAATGAAAGGTGTTATGTGAAATGAATGCTAGAAGTACATGCGAAACCCAAGATTTAGCTTGAGGTGATGGGCTCATTGTTTTATGATTGCGCAACAAGGTGGGTTTGGTTTCTAAAGTTTAGGAGAGGAAAAATTTATAAACCAAAATGTAGTGACAAGGATACGCATGACCAAAAGCCACAAAAAATATATCAAAGTTTAAATTAAATGGACCCTTGGTGAATCACATAACAATCCAGAAGCATACTTCACATTTGAGGAGTCAATAAAGAAGATGAGCGTGATAGCAGGAAACAAAATCTTTATTAACAAAAACTGTGGAGCCATCTACCTTTCATAAACTTTAAATAAAGTGATAATCCAATCATAGGTTTTGATGCTTCGTTTTCATGCTTTCAGTCATGAACGAAGCATGAAAATGAAAATACTAGGAATAACCGAAAGATCACAATCGTAGTTTCAAAAATTGCTTATGAAGAACAATAATCGTATGACCCCAGGTAGGCAACCACATAAATTATTATTTGATGCTTTAAAAATTTAAAAATATGTAGGGTTGCCAACAGGTCTTACAGTAGACAACAATATTCAGGGCTGAATCAAATCATTCAGACACTTGTTTTTCAGAGGTGTTGATCTATCTTTGATAGTCTGTGTAGACTTGTTTGTTTGCGAATTAATTTGCATGGCTGATAAAGGCTATTGTGCAGAGTCGAGTGGGAAACAATCCGTGGCAAGATGATCCAACTTTTAGAGTTTAGTTTTGGTTTTCTGTCAAAGGTCCTTTTGTATGTTCCATCAGAGATGTCTAAGTTTGACTTTGGTCCAAGATTTATGTATGAAATTTTGTAAATAAAATGACTCTTTGGTGAATTGGAATGAAATAAAACATTGCTTTATGTCTCATTTGTCTTGATTATCATCTTGGTGTTTGTACTTATGTTGTTACATTTATTTCAGCAACTGTTATATTCTAAAAATTACATAAAAAGTGAATTTCCAGCCATCTTTTTGTTGATAAAAGACTAGCCTAAGCACTCGTAATTAATACTTGTGAGTTAGGATGTTATTTTTGTTGGCTATAAACATAGGGCGATATTCCCATCTACTTTGATTTAGCCAAGTAAGGTTTGAATGAGTAAGATCATTTCATATCTTTTCCTCAACATGCCTCAAATTACTTCGGGACTTCAGAACTTTGGTAAGTTACCTTCTCCTATGTGTGCCAAGTGCTAAGGTTCATGCACCTTGCCTGGATCAGACGGTTATCAATCCTTGGTGTTGTGATCCAATGACCACTATCACTCCTCCGCCCGAGCTTCTGACTTAATCTGACTTAGAAGATTTTCTAAGTGCTTGAAGGATTCAACCTTTGCTCCTCCTATGGGCCTGTCTCCTAGATTTCGTCTACACTCCTGAAAACACTATCTCTTCTCAGCTTGATCTCCTTGAATATTTCGCCATCCCACATGCTCCTTGTGTTTCAAGGATTGTGTCAAACTCATATCGAAATTCAACGGTTCACAAAATTTGCAGAGCCCCAACATGCGTACTCTTTACCAGAGAGTTAGACCTTCGCAATCTGGAAAGTGCTCACTCGATTCTAGTCTAACCAGGATCATTGATCTTCCAGCCCGTCAAGATAAATGGCAAGGGTGAATTGTGGGCCGTGAACTAGCATGTCCGCTATTTTCACCTTCATGCTCCACAATGATTCCCCACCCTCGATTGATGGTTCACGGCAATTGCGGGGTTCAACTTGACTATTGTGCAATTTGACATCTCGGAGCCTCAAGCTCCAAGGTTCCTAGACCCAGGTCACGTGGATTTTCATACAACTCCTGGGCTATAATCCCCGCTCTTAGTTGGGTTTTTGGTTAAGGGAATAGGCGCAAGTTCAGAGTCTCCTAGACTACTAGTCTGAAAGGAACACCTTCCCAACTCACAGAACTTTAAGCTCTGAATCAAGGAAAAGTAACTTATGAGGTTACCAAAATGGTAGCTATGCCCAGAGAATGGCTCTGACTCCGGAACGATGATGTAAATTCCTAGGGAAAGTGCCTTCGAGTGATTAAATTGGGACGTAAGGAAATTCAAGCAGAAATATAGGTTCTCAACGGAACGAACGTATACTCATAACTTAATCATTTAATACAGAGAAAGAACCCTTTATAGACATGTATATACTCGCATGCATCCATTATTTACAATTCAAAGCATAAGGCAAGAAAACACTTATCAGAACCATAGAGTGTGATGTGACTGCTCAAAGGGGTGCTTGTTTCCACCCAACCATAGGCTCAATCCCTCCCAATGGATTTATCATTGGCCACCCCCAAGCTTAAGCCACGAAGCTTTGAGATTCAATCTCTTACTTCCAGCTCAATGGAAGTTAGGGACGAAGGTTACTCTCCTTCTCCCAATACAGAAATAGATAAGGACGAAGGTTACTCTCCTTCTCCCAATACAGAAATAGATAAGGATGAAGGTTACTCTCCTTCTCCTGGATCAATCTCTATTTTTTGTGATCAGAACTCACTATTCCTCTTTCAGTCCTTCCTCGGACCCAAGAGTTTCCGCTCTCATCTCTGCATTTTTCCGCAGGTCTTCCTATGCCCACCACACTTCCTTTCTTGCCTTCCTCAACAAGATTGTGTGTGGCTCGAATTCCCAGTTCGTGGTCAAGTATGGAAGCCTTGCGGATGGGTGGTCTGTCCCATCCCCTCATTAATTCTTGAGGAGGTCTTCCCACCTACCAGCTCGACTATAATTCATTCCCGAGTCAGAGGTTTGTTTTGATCTGACCAATTAATTCCAGCATGGTACTAGTTCGGTGGAGGCTAACGCAACCATTCTGGGTCCCCTCCACCACCTTTCATAGCATTCGTGGTTTTCTCTTAGAACATCCCCTCTTTTAGCAGTCATGCAACACGTAACCATTTTCTATTAAAATAACAAAATTTACATTCATCGACCTTTTGTACAAAGGTCCAACAAATCAAACATTTACACTTTTAGGTTTGCCATAGTTCCTTGGCCAATATAGTTATATTTACAGACTGGGAGAAATAGGGTGTTACAATTCCCTCCCTCTTAAAGGATGCTTGTCTCATGGCATCCTCCATTTCCCATGTAGCCTCATCTGGGCCAAAGTGTTTCCACTGCACCTTGACCTGTGCAATGGCTCAGTTCCTAAGTGAGCTTTCCTTACTGTCTAATATGCATTAGGGTTTCGACAGGAATTCTCCCTCCGACTCCACCTAGATCACAAACTAGTCAATTTAATGATTAACATCATGTACATATTTCTTCAATAATGAAACATGAAAAATATTATGTGCCTTTACAGTGGGAGGGAGTGCTAGCCTATAGGCTACATGTCCTACTCTATCTAAGACTTCAAAGGGTCCACAATACCGAGGTGCCAATTTGTCACAGGCTCCCATTCTCAGGGAACTCTTCCTGAGTCTAACTCTGAGATAGACATGTTCTTCAGTCTTGAACTCTCTTAGAGTCCTCTTTTTGTCGGTGTAAATTTTATGTCTATCCTGAGCAATCTTTAAATTTTGTCTTATCTGAACCACTTGTTGTTCCATTTCTTTCAGCATGTCGGGTCCGATTGTAATTCTATCCACTGGGTTACTCCAGCTTATTGGAATCTTGCACTATCTACCATAGAGGGCTTCAAAAGGGCTCATCTTTAAGGATTTTTGATAATCGTTGTTGTAGGCAAACTCTACCAATGGTAGGTAGTCTTCCCACTTCTTAGGCTGATGCATTACATGCATCCTTAGCATGTCTTCTATTATTTGGTTCACTCTTTTTGTCTATCCATCAGTTTGAGGGTGATAAGTCGTGTTGAACAACAATTTTGTCTCAAAACCAGCCATTAGGGATTTCCAAAAGCTTGAAGTGAATTTGGCATCTTGGTCATATACAATTTCCTTAGGCATGCCATGCAGACAAAATATCTCCTTCATGAAGATGTTCATAATATCTATGGCCTTGCAAGTTGATTTGACAGGAACGAAATGAGCAGACTTACTCAGTTTGTCCACCACAACCATGATGGCATCATTTTGCTTGGTCGACTTTGGTAAATCGGTGATGAAGTCCATGGAGATGGTTTCCCATTTCCATTCTCGGATCGGTAGGGGTTGTAACAACCCTACTGGATGTCGGTGTTATGCCTTAACTTGTTGGCATTCTAGGCACTTAGCTAAATAGTTAGCTATGTCTTTCTTCAATCCAAGCCAATAGAATTGTTTCCTAGTGGTCGTGATCATTTTCTGATATCTTGGGTGACCGGTATATGGTATCTTATGTAGTTCATCCATTATGAACCTCTTCAAGTCGTCATAGTTTGGAACAAAAAATCTGTTTATGTAAGTCAACAGACCTTCTTCGAGCATCTGGTAGCCTTCATATTTTAGCCATGTAGGCTCTTGCCTTAGGTATGAGGTCACGGTCTTGAAGAATGCATCTGTTTCTTGTGCATTCCTAACTCTTTCCCTCACATCCATTTCACAGGTGCTTACCGCTACCAGATGAATCATTTTTATACTTCTGCTAAGGGCATCGACCACCCTATTTTCCTTTCCTTTTATGTGTTTGATTTCGAAATCAAAACCACTAAAGAGAGCCATCCACCTAGCTTGCTTGGCATTGAGTTTTGGTTGATCAAACAGGTGTCTCAATCCACAATGGTCTGTCATAAGCACAAATTTCCTACCCAGGAGGTAGTGCCTCCATATTTTTAAAGCATGTACTATGGCAGCCAACTCTAGGTCATGGGTCACATAATTGATCTCCTGCTCATTTAATTTCTTGGACGCGTAGAAAATTACATGTCCCTCTTGCATAAGGACTCCTCCGAGTCCTTCCTTGTAGGAATCTGTACACACAAGAAAATCATTATCCGGGTCTGCAATATTTAGCACGGGTGCATGGGTTAGGAAGTATTTCAGTTCATGAAATCTTTCTTCACATTTTGATGTCCAAATGAATTTAATCCCCTTTTTCTGAAGAGCAGTGATTGGACAGCCAATCTTGGAAAACCCTTTTATGAACCTTCTATACTATCCTGCTAAACCCATGAAGGACCTAATATCGGATACATCCTTCAAGGTTGGCCATTCCATAATAGATCTAATGTTATCAGGGTCTATTGCCACCCCTTCCTTAGATATGACATGGCCTAAGTAATGGACTTGCTTATGAAAGAAATTGTACTTGCTAAACTTAACGTAGAGCTTATGCTCTCTTAGTACTTGGAGTATGAGTCTAAGATGTTCTCTGTGCTCCTCTCTATTCTTGGAGTAGATTAGGATATCGTCAATGAAAGCCAATACAAATTTGTCCCGGAATTTGCTGTGTACATTATTCATCAAGCACATAAAAGTGGCGGGGGCATTGGTTAACCCAAATGGCACCACCACGAATTCATAGTGACCATACCTCGTCCTGAAGGTTGTTTTGTGGATGTTTTCATCCTTAATCCGGACTTGGTGGTATCCATACCTTAAGTCGATCTCCAAGAAGATGGAAGCACCTCCCAATTGGTCGAACAGGTAATCGATTCTTGGTAAGGCGTACTTGTTCTTTATGGTTGTCTTATTGAGTTGTCTGTAATCTATGCACAGTCAGAGTGTGCCATCTTTCTTTTTCACAAACAAGACAGGCGCTCCCCACGAAGATACACTGGGTCAGATGTA
This sequence comes from Picea glauca, assembly GCA_000966675.3. Classification (NCBI taxonomy): domain Eukaryota; kingdom Viridiplantae; phylum Streptophyta; class Pinopsida; order Pinales; family Pinaceae; genus Picea; species Picea glauca. Next base: position 265,918 of record JZKD02S1674984.1, read on the forward strand.
GCCTTTGTCCATCATCTCCTTTAGCTATAGCTTGAGCTCAACAAGCTCTAGCGTGCTCATTCTATATGGTGTTCTATATGCTGGTACTGCTCCTGGTATAAGTTCTATCAAGAAGTCGATATCCCTTCTCGGAGGTAGACCTGGTACCTCATTTAGGAACACGTCCTTGTATTCTCTTAAATTGGGGTGGTCCCCTAGGTTTAGTTTGTCATTCTCAATAGATTCTAGTACCTGTATGGCATATAAGGAACACCCCTTTTTGCAATACTTTTTCATTTGAAGGGTTGATGTTTGTCTCACTGAGATAGGCTTCTGAATCCCTTGGAGGGTCGTTTTTCTCCCTTCTTCATTTACACATTCTAAATTTTTATGATAGTAGTCCAATTTAGTTTTATAAGTAGCTAACCAATCCATACCAATCAACAAGTCATAATATCCCAGGGGAAGTATGTTAAGGGTCGCTCGGGTGGGCAATCCACCCATGATGAATTGATAGGCTGGTATGACCTCTGCCACCTTTCTTTTGGTTTCAGTGGCTAATCGCACCAACCATGGTTTAACATGTCTAATTGGTTGCAGTTTACACTTATCAACAGTCTAAGGGGTCACATAAATCAAATTAGAACCTAGGTCAATTAAAATAGAAAGTAGATGGTTAGCGATCATACTTTCCAGCTCCAATACTGAAGCTTGGTGGTTGGCTTGATTATTGTCCAAGGCTGCATAGATTTGTGGCATGCTCCTAGCCACATCATTGACGGTGGTAGCTTCTTGGATATTGTAGATTCTCTTATTGTTCTGTTGTTTGTGTGGGAAGTCCCTCAATCGATGATCTTCTCCACAACCCCAACATTTTAAGGGTTCCTTCTTTAGGTTATCGATCTTTTATGGGACTGTCTTAAAAGGTTTATTTCCACCTTGAGAGGGGAAATTTTGTTGATATACACTTCTAGTAGGAAGGATCCTTCTAGAATCTTCTCCATAGTTCTTAAATCTTGAGGATTTAAACCCCTTCTTCTGGAATCTCGAACTATTCCTCTTCTTTCAGTCCTCGTGAGGTCTTGTCTTACTCCCAAACTGTTCATAACAATACCTCGCCTTCTGGATAGTTTCTTCTAAGGTCTTTGGTTCGTTGAACTCAATATTATCCTAGTAGGTATGAGTTAACCCACTAATGAACAGTTCTATTTTTACTTTTTCATCTTTTATGTAGGGTACATACCTCAGTAGTTCAAGGAATTTATTGACAAATTCATCTATGGTGAGTTGCCCCAGTCTGAGTTCATAGAATTCCTTAGTCTTCCCATCCATGTATCTCTTTGAAAGATACTGCTTCCTGAAGTATTTCTCAAACTATTTCCATGACAAGTCCTTCTCATGGACTTCTTTCACATTCCTAAGGTCTTCCCACCAAATGGAAGCCTTTCCATTCGAGTTAAATATGGTTATTTGAACCTTCAAGTTTTCAGAGTAGTCATGGAATCTGAAGTATTTCTTTAAACCAAGCAGCCAAACTTGAACCTCTTCTCCCTTCCTAATCTCCCCATCGAAAGAGGGTGGTTTGGCTTTCTTGAATTCTTCAGGATCATGATTTTTGGAACGCTTTTGCTTCTTTCCTTTCCTTTGAGAATGTGAGCTTGCTCTTCTACTAGAAAATCCTTCGGATTTTCCAACTTCCTTTCCAAAGGACTCTACCGATGAGTGTCCCCTGCCTCCAGGTTGGGCCTTCTTCGAGGCACTTCTCCCATTGTGGTCACTTATGGTGTCATGTTTTCGGATCTTAGGTGGACTTTGAATTCTCTTCTTATGTCGTCGGTCCACATGAGTAGTTGCAGGTTCATGTTGTAGTTGCCTCTGTATGTTGGAGAAGCTCTATAGCAAGACTCTGTTCATCTATGTTTGTTTTTCTTGCTCCTTTATCAATTTCTCGTTGTCAGCCTTGCAACTCTATAATTCATCCCTGAGGCTCCTTACAGTTTCAGCTAGATCTGGAGGGGTTTCCACCGCCCTCCTTTCATTAGATTCTTCGTCTCTATTGTGGGAGCCATCTCCCACTTCATGACACATCACCATCCTTTATTCTTGAAGTTTTCCCGTGATTTGCTGACTGCTTGAGTGTTGACAAAAACACTCATTGTTAGTTAACAGTCTATTAGTTCATGAACAATACATGGTCCAATTTCTTAAATTCACACATTAGTAGATAGTTTCATTCTTTTCTTTAACAACATTTTTAACCAGAATTTTAAAAAAGAGGTAAGGTAGAGTGTCATTCTTTTAAAAGTACTCCAAATAGAGTTTTTAAGCGACTCATCCATGAGCCCAAGCAGGCCAACTTTTGTAACCATGCTCTGATACCAATTTGTAACACACCCTCGATGGGGCGAAAATAAAAAAAAATTGTCCTCCTTACAGGAACATATCCTTTCCCTCTACGATTCCTAATTTGGGAAGTCCGGGACTCAGCCTGACCCTCCGGTTAAGGTTCTTCGATTCTTTAAGTCAAACAAGACTTAGAGACCTTGATATTCTCACCTCTTAATCAAACACAGACCCTTCTAGCTTCTGGTGTAGGTCTTATGATACCCACGACCTTCTCCTTCGCGCTTTAGGGAAGTCTCGGAGTTGGTGTTAGCCCCTTTTCTCTTGGCCCCTCCTCGGATGTAACCTTGGGCAATGACCTCATGCAAACACACAATTGCGGGTGCAGCCAAAGGCAATTTGACACCAAACTACTTTTCGGCCCACAATTCTCCTCGAGCCTCCATGTGTCCTTTCTCCAAAATAAGGGTTTGGATTGCAACCCTCCCTCAACTTTTTAAAGTTCGCGCACCTCCAATCCCCGCAATGTTACGGGACCATCGATCTCCCGATCTTGACGGTACTGTCTGAACTAACGGTTCAGATCTGCCCTTTTCAAATCCACGGACCATAACTGTCCCTCCTAAATTAACAGATGTGATCTCCTTCGTGATTACGGACTTCAGACTTTTCAAATCTCAATCCCTTCTTCCCTCCATACATCAATCTTCCAAAGTTGACGATCTGCGGACACCTGTCCTCCTAAATCAACGGACCTGCTTCTGCTTTGGGCATTTTCCCTTTCAATTAGATCAACAGTCTTGTGGCCCTCTTCTCGATCAACGGTCGAAATCTCCTTTGGGTCTCTGGACTTCTGAGATCTCAAATCTCAAACTTCACCCTTTTTTTCCAACGGCTTTTATCCGAAGGCTATAATCCACTGATGCATGTCCACTTGATATGATGATCAAGGATTACTTTAGGTCTTTACCCAGAGTCCACAGATTTGTGCCACCCATCCTCTGGATCTGACGATCAAGGATTGCTTCGGGTATTTACTCGGAGTTCATAGATTTACGCCATGTATCCTCTAGATCTGACGACTATGAATTACTTTGGGACTTTACCCGAAGTCCGCAGATTCACGCCACATCCCTTCTTAATCTAACGACTATGACTTACTTCGGGTCTCTATCTAGAGTCACAGATTCATGCCACGTCCCTTCTAGATTAGACGGTCTAGATTCACTTCGGACGATCTGACGCTGGAGATTTACTTCAGACGATTCGACGAATGAGATCTACTTCGAGCGATCTGACGATTGAGAGTTGATTCGACTCTCCATCTCTTCATGCTTCTGTAGTCTCAAATCTCAACTGAAAACTCTCGAATAGATTTCTTGAAGTTGTTGATATGCTGACACATATCTTCTGGCGATCAATGGTCAAGATCCTACTTCGGGTGATCTAACGATTGAGGTTTACTTCGACTCTTTGACTCTCTGGACTTCAGGAGTCTCAGATCTCAACTGAAAACTCTCGCACAGATTTACATGGAGTCCACGATCTGTCGCCACATGTCCCTCTGGATCTGGCGGTCCAAATTCACTTCGGGTCTTCGGGGTTCGGGAACCTCAACTTTAAACTGAAAACCCTCGAACATATTCCTCCGGAGTCCACGATCCGTCGCCACGTATCCCTATGGATCTGGTGGTCCAGATTCGCCTTCTAGTGATGGACAACTGTTGTGAGTGGGAAATCCCTCTACGGACTAGCACTTAGGGTTTTATCATGCATGCAGAAAAGACCTAGAGATTCCTACTTTTTTCCATCATCCCGGACCTAATCCCCATTACTCTTAAGCAAATATGTAGTTAAGAATATCAAGTGAACATACCTTGTTTTCAACGTTTGATATTGATCCCTCTTCAAGATTGGTCACTCTTTGACTGCAACTCTCCTCCCAAGGCTTACGTGCATTCACAAAAGACAAACAAAGAACTCCACATGCATTTGATCTACAGATTAATGGGTTAGATATTTAATCAACATGTAATAAAAAATGAAAACCTCATATGGTGGGACGGAAAAAGTACTTCTTTATTATTAACTTCACTAAAGCAAATTACAATGATGAAGTTGGCCACTGCTCCACGAACCTGGTCCTGGGCTCCTCTTCAACTGTCCTCCAACTAGTTTGCTCTATACTTCTCTTTGCACAAGGATGCATAAAGGTTGGGACAAGGGGAATGCTTAATTGGGTATAGTCTCTTTACTATGATTTTCCTCCTTTCAAATGGGACCCTTGCCCCTTCTTTTATAGGCTAGAAGGAGCTAGGTATTTGGTTGAATGACCAACCATGCATGGCCGAAAGGTTTAGTTAACTTGCCCAACATTGTGTGTTCCGTTGGCAACTTTCTTTTTTCCGTGCTTTTGTAGGTACACGCAGGCTGTATTAAGGCAGCTAGCATGTACACGTGTGTAGTAATGTAGCAGGGTGTGTGGGTCTTTATAAAGGGGGTATTTAAGAAGAGTTGTTCAGTAGTGTTTTGGCAAAGAAGGAGTCTGAGATGGCCTTATGCCAGGTAAGTATGTCTGGTGCAATTTAGGGTTATAACAGATGCCCCCTAATGTGTGAGGTTAGAAGAGCATCTGATGGCCGAAATACATTATCAATCTTCACCAATGTTCCAAACAAGTGAGCCCAAGGACCAGAAATCGAGAGGTACCATCTGCAAAATAACAATTGTCTCACCGAGGCAGGCATACCCATGCTCAGGATGAAATAAAAACATGGCTACCAATCAAATACACTGTAGATCCATGTCATATAACTATATAAATTGTAGCTGCGATCAATACACAACAGATATACATATCAAAATAAAAAAAGATATACATGTATAGTATCCATATTCTAGAAGATGACAAGGCCTAATGGTTGGAGATGAGGTCTTCAGAGCTTGAGAAACAACTTCAAAATCTTCAAAACTCAGGTAGGAGTGTAATATGAGTGTACGACTTCACTACTCAGAGGTCTTCGACGGCTCGTCGGTCATGGACTAGAGAATCTTGATGATCAAACTAAAGGCTTCATTGATTTCGAACAAAGACTTGATTGGACTTTCAGGATGGTCGAGCATGAGGGCAAGGGACAAACTGCAAAGGGGTGGACTCAAGCTTGGAAAAACTTCCCTTGGACAATAACACGACAAATGATGAGACTCAAGTAGCATGGCATTTAACATAAGTTCACGAGGCAGGAGGCAACACAAACTCTCCATGTGTCTAGAAGAATAACTAAATGGAGGAGGACACAGCTCAATGTAGCGGGAACAACTTCCTCAGGTCATATTAAATCCCAGGGCTTGACGAACAAATGGAAGGATGTGCTTTATCCAAGGGCTACTCATTGTGCTGCCAATAAAAAGAAAATACTTTTCCCTTCCTCTTTTTGGGGTATATTTGTTTTTTTTTTTTGTGTTTTTTTCAATAATTTTGGAAAAAGAATAATACAATGCTACATTACAAAGGAGGAATGAGTGTCAAAAACATACGAGTTCGATGCGCAAGGACAAGACTAATGTTCAAAGCAAGGACACTCGGAAAAAATCCCTCCTGGGGCCAAAGGTGTCAAGACGCAGAGGTGAAGTGCTACAGGGCTTGCGTATAAGGCATGCTTCGGATGGTTCAGTTGAGAGCAACATGGATCCGGCATTAGACCAAAGACACAAGTATACAAATGCAATTAATAAGACACACAATGGTAACATCCTTCGATGTAAGTTTTACGAGCCCAGAGAAGGTAAGCTTGACGGTTTTTCATATTTAGAGAGTCGGAAAAAACGTAAAAGGAGACTCCACTGGGGTACCTTTTTTGAAGATAGTCTAGTCGGCTCGAAAGAGGGGTAAACTAGTACCGACCAGACATCTATTCAAAACCATTTTAACGAGTGTGATAGAGACAAGATCACTCGGTGATTTTTTAATTTTTAAGGAGTCTGAAAAAAGCTTAACTATGGACTCCGTCAGGAATGTTCTTCTGGACCATTTTAACAAGTGTGAAAGAATAAGGTCACTCGACGATCTTTTCAATTTTAGGGAG
>JZKD02S1674984.1:272374-292220 GCA_000966675.3 Picea glauca
CGTCAGGAATGTTCTTCTGGACCATTTTAACAAGTGTGAAAGAATAAGGTCACTCGACGATCTTTTCAATTTTAGGGAGTTTGAAAAGAGCTTAACTATGGACTCCATGGGGGTTCCTTTTTCGTAAATTTAGTCCCTCAGGCCCGAAAAAAGGGTTAAAATTATACCTGAGGGTACTCTTCAAGAAATTCGAGGCCTCTAGAGTATACCTTTGTTCATACAGTTGACCGTCCGAACCGAAAAAGGGGTAAACTACCGCCGGATAGACATGACTTCAAATTTCAGTTTAATGAGCATGAAAGGCCACAAGATCGCTCAACAATCTTTTCATGTTTAAAGGGTCTGAAAAGGGCTTAAAAGAAGACCCGTTATATTTTGGGAGCCCCGAGGGTGAGGTCAAGAGTGATAAGGAATCATGCAAGTGAGGCTCAAACTCGTAATCTGGGAAAAGCTAAAGAGCACTCTCGAGCCTATAGTCGTTAGTGATAGCATGGACATCGTCATGCAACCCGGATCTACCTAGGGCATCCATGTTATGGTAGGCTCTACCACTAAATTACAACACTTCTAAAGCAGTGATGAGGGTTCTGTGTCACAACTCGGTGGGATCGATCTTATGGCAAAGTAGAAAAGACAATGAGATGCAGAAAGTGGGGGTGCAATCCTGACTTAAATGCAACGAGCTAGGAAAAAATTGACTTTTTACTAAAGGATCGTCAAAACGCCCAAATCTCAAAAAAAATTCCAAATACCCAAAGTAATACTTCTCGTGATCAGCCAAAGAAAACTCCTAAACCATCTTAAATGATTTTTCAGTTTAGAAAAAATGACAAAAGGGTCTGAAAATTGACAAAAAGGGGCCAAAAACCTCTATAAATAGAAGCTGGCAACGCATTATCACCATTGTTAATTCAGAAATTGACTAAAAGTCAAAATTGCCCCTTTGTGAAAAGAATTGATTATGGGAGCTTCAGTGGACGAAACAACCATCTGCTTGGACCAAGTAAGTATAAACTCTCTCCTCTTGCAATTTAAATCTTTCTTTATGCTTTTAGTTTCAAGTTTTGGGGGGGGGGCGTCGACCCTTAAAAGGTCGGCCTTAGGTCCACACAGGTTGTCCTATGACAGCCTATGTGTACACTCGGGTAGAGGAAAAACTGCACGCGTGTACAGGCGACTGTCATCATTACAGCTCGCATGGACCCTTTATTTAATGGAAAAAACTTAAAAAAGCAAGGGGTAACTCTCCTGAACTTGGTTTTTTGCAGGATATATTTTCACTGGAGGGAAAGAGAACATGAGGATATTAGTGCGTTGGTTGGGCAGGACCCCAATGTTGTTGTTGCCTTAATGCAATGTGGGTTGCTAAAATTCTTCCTATGTCCTTTCATGTGAACACAACCTAGGCTACTGAATACCTTGGTTGATTATTGGCATCCCAACGCAGAGGCCTTTATGCTGGAGGGGTAGTCGTTGGTGCCAACAAATGAGGACATATACTTTTTGACTGGCCTCTCTCGACGAGGGGAACCAGTCAACTTTCGTACGTTTCTCTCGGGGCCTCACAACATATCGGAGTTGATTGGAATCTATTGTGAGGCGTGTACAGATAGGACAAGCTCGCAAGTGTCGATAGTGTTGATTATCGGGTGGATTACAGGGTTTGTTGCTTTGCATCAGGCTTCCCGTGCACAGATGAACTGTGCAGTTCAGTGCTTAAATGCACAATTTTTTTATTGGAGCACCACTTTATTGGACTGTATGAAGAGGCAACTAACAGACTGTTGGCTGCAGAATCAGAGGAACTTTGGGTTCAGAATGATTCTTTGCTCTTTATTCTTTGAAAGAGTGCCTAGCTTCAGCCCCTAAGAGGTGGTATGGGGGCATCAAGTCTCTCTTCCCGCAATATGCAGATGGGCAGTGTTGTTGCCACGATAGGGAGGAGTTAGGACCAATGAGTCCTTTGATGACGACTTTTTTGCCTGGTTGTCGTGACAAATCCCAGTCATAGAGGATTACCCTTATGCTGGGTTTGACTTCTCGAGAGACCCTGAAATACTAGTACCCCCCGGCGAGGAGCGAGGAGAGATGGGTAAGTTTGCATCGTTTGTTTTTTTTTTTGGTTAAACATGTGTAATTTTTGTGTTGTTTTTTATATATATCTTTTTTTTATACCAAATAAATTGACATATATGTGTCTATTATGTACAGATGTGAGACCAGTGCGACCAATGGATTACGTGAGGAACAAGTGACGTCCTCGGCCAGGGGCCGCACCCGCCGCCGCAGGGGGACCAGCAGCAGCAGGAGAGCTTCCAACCGGTGAGGCTGAGAGGGTTCTGAGACGAGTAGAGAAAAACTTTACCTCGCTTACTCGCACAGTCCCCATGGCAGAGATTGAGAATCTGTCGCCATCTATGCAACCTCATGTAGTCGAGGCACCACAGTTGTGGGTCTGACTTTTTTGGCATTTGGCAAATGCCGTTGATTATTACAACAGGGCCGACAGGCCCCATCCTTAGTTAGGCTGGACTTTTCACATGCCGAGGGCACCACTTGTATATATTTTTTAAGGGCATAAGCCCCATGACTCGTTACTAGTTGTATTTTTGAGGTGCATGCGCCCACCTATGTACTCTGATGATTTTGATATTATATATGGATTTTTATGTCTTTTTATGTCTTATGGATTACTTTTGCCTTTAAAAATGTATTTACATGTGCATGTGTATGTCTTTCTTATATGTGTGCGAGATGTCAATCTAAGATTTGATTAGCTAGAGTATCTGTGACTTGGTTTAATCTTCTAGGAACCTGAAAATATGCAATATAATCAAAGCTTCGTTCTAAGAGACGTGCCTTAAGGAATCGTCGGTGTAAAGTAGGATCATGAACACAGTAGACTCTATTTAACTGAGACACAACCAGTTGAGTGTCTAAATAGACCCGGAGATGGGAGATACCAAATGACAGGGCGTCACGAAGCAACTCAATAACTGCGTTGTATTCGGCGACATTGTCTATGGTGTCGCCTAAACATATGCCTCCTTAAGATAATAACTGGCCCTGAGGTGTAAAAATTACCCAAGCTGCAGAGGCAAGCCTCCAAGTGTGTCGGCTAGCGTTGTTTGCGTACCTAACGAACACCTCTGATTCACTTAACATCCACCACAATGACAAAAGATAACATCAAACGACACGTCCATAAAACCAAAAGAAACCAGAAAAGACTATACATATGTTACAAAAAGTTACCCAAGGTAACCTATGTATGAGTAATACTTCTTGAGGTAGAGCCCATTTCTAGGCTCTGCCAAAGCATTTCCCTCAAAGTCTACCAGACGATAAGCACCCTTTTTTAGAATCTCTTTTACAATGAAAGGTCCGAACCACATGGGTTTGAATTTGCCTTCCCCCAGGGAGTCCTTATCCTGGTCATAGACCAGGACAAGGTCGCCTTCAGAGAAAATCTGAGGATGAACGGACCGATCATACTAACACTTGACTTTTTGTTTATGAGCCTTGTTGGTCAGGGCCGCATCACGATGCTGCTCATTGAGCCGCTCAAGATATAATAACCGCTCTTCAAGTGGAGAAGTGTCTAGCAGTAACTGTACTGCCAACTTTAGGGACGGGATCTGACATTCTATAGGCAAGACTGCTTCCAGCCCATAAACGAGTTGAAAAGTTGAGAAACTATTTGCAGTCTTAACAGACGTTCGGTAAGCCCATAATGTCGAGTATAACATCAAATGCCAATTTGACTTGCCCGAATTGATCGTTCATTGTAGGATGGTATTAAGAGATTTATTTACAGCTTCCACCTGACCATTCGCTTGGGGGTAGTAAGGTGACGAATGTTCATGCCGCAACCCAAGTTTTGATGTTAATTCAGTCATCATTTGGTTATGAAAGTGACTGCCATGGTCAATGACAATCTCTCTCGGGACGTCGAACCTTGCGATTATTTGGTTGAACAAAAAGAGAGTTGTAGTCTCTCCATCATCTTTAAACATTGGCATAGCTTCGACCCACTTCGTGAAGTAGTCTACGGCTACAATGATATAACAATGCCCCCTTGTTGAAGGAGGGTTGCATGTAGTGTAATCAATTCACCACTTGGTGAAGGGACCAACTGTGATGTCAGGAAACATGGGAGCGGGATGTGCCCTCATCTTCCGAGACAAGATCTGACACGGGTGGCACTTCTTGACCGATTCGATACAATCTTTGATTAGTGTCAGCCAGAAGTAACCAGCTCGTAAAATATTTTGGGTTGTTTCCAACCCAGACAAGTGACCACCACATGCTCCAGTATGGCAATCATTAAGCATGATTTGTGCTTCTTCATGAGCGAGGCATCGACGAAGAATGCAATCTACACCTCGACGATAGAGAGTGTCCTTGAGGATGAGATAATTCTTGGCTTGATGACGTATACGGCGATGTTCATCACGAGAAGAAAAGGCAGGGCACTTCAAAGTCTGGAGATAGACAAGAATATCTCCATACTAGGGGTTTGAAGATGCTATCAGAAACATATCTCCTCGAATAGGTGATTCTTCGAGCACAACATCACCTGACTCGACCGGAAGTTCCGAAATAAGTTCGACAAAGACCAGTGACTTTTTGGATTTCGCCGAAACGAAATCTAAGTCAAATTCCTAGAGGACAACGATCCATCTACTGATCTTTCCGCCGATTACCCATCGTGTCAACATGTATTGAAATGAATTCACAACGGCAATGACGGTGGTCTTGCGAAACAGAACATAATGACGGAACTGTTGGACAACATGGACTTCTGCCAACACAAGTTTTTCGATATGAGAATAATCGATTTCCGGTCCGACAAGTCCTCGACTTAGGTAATAGATCACATATTCTGAGAGCAAATCATCTTCCTGAACTAAGACCATGCCGATGGTTGACTCTGTTGCAGCCAAGTATAATAAAAAATCTTTGTTATAATTGGGTGGCCAAAGCAGAGGGGCAGTTGTGAGGGCATGTTTCAACGCTTCGAAGGAGCGTTGAGTGACATCGTCCCAATGAAAAGGAACATTTTTCTTCAGTAAGCACATAAATCCCTTTGTGATCTCAGCATAGTTGGCGATGAAACGCCTCAAAAAGTTCGCCTTTCCTTGTAGACTCCGAAGTTGAAGGATTGTGCGTCGGGGAGGCAACTGAACTATTGCCTCAACCTTGAGAGGATCGACCATGATCCCTGTTGTTGACACTATGAAACCTAACAAATGCCCTGATGTTACGCAAAAGCTGCACTTGTTTGGATTCAAGTGAATCCGGAAGTAGTGACATCGCTCAAAGATAAGTCAGAGGTGTGTGGGATGATTTGTTCTCTTGCGAGATCGTGATGCTAAATCATCTAAATAGGCTTCGACTATATGCTTGAGATCATGGAAAGAAAAAGACATGGCCCGTTGGAAGGTAGCTCCAACATTTTTTAGACCAAAAGGCATCTTACGATAGGCAAATTTACCCCATGGACAGATGAAAGTTGTTTTGTGCTAGTCCTTGGGTTTGATCTGTATCTAATTATATCTCAAAAAACCATCCATGAAAGAAAATGCCTTGCAACTAGCACATTCATCAACTATCTGGTCAATGAATGGTGTGGGAATATTATCTTTTGGACAGGCTTTGTTCAAATCATGGAAGTCCGTACATACGCGAATCGTGCCTTGTTTTTTGTTGACCGGCACAAGATTTGACACCCATTGGGTCAAATGGACAGGATAGATAAAACCTACTTTGAGCAGTTTCTCTACTTCCACCTTAATAGTTGTTCCTTTCCTGGGATTAACTGGACAAAGTTTTTGCCGAACTGGCTTGGTATCCAGATAAGTTGTGATTTCATGTTCGACTATTTTTGGATCAATGCCTGGCATTTCGTCATAAGACCAAGCAAAAACATCGCAGAATTCTTTAAATAAGTTTGTGTAGACTTAAATCTCTTCGGGGGAACAGTCGGCTCCGATGAAAACATTCTCCACGACGCCAAGGGTTCTGGAGATATTAATTGGTATAGTTTCAACGATAGTTGCCATATTACCCTCGGCATAAACCTCATGTGTAGACAAGGGATTGATAGGACAAGACCTATCTCCAGTCATAGTCAAGGTGAATTCCCCTGCTTCGATTTTGCTTAACTCTGGGAGGAAGTAAGATCTGTGATGGAGATCGTCCCAGGGTTTGTTTGGACTAGTCATTGCTTCAATGATTGATTCGTCTGAGGGGAATACTAAGTCTAACGAATCGGTACTAGTGAGGTAACCTTGAGCCCAAATAGGCTCTAGGATCGGATCTAACTCTTGTGCAGGAGTCGGATCGGTGTCGAGAAAAGCTTGCTGGACTAAAGAGTACTCCGCCTCTGTCGTGGACAAGGGCATGGACATACCATGGTGTCCTGTCCCTTCCATCGTGGTCGATCGGGAAGGAAGACTCCACGGATCGTTGCAGTAAGTCGAGTGAAACAACGAAACTTGGAAAATCTCAACCTTATGGTGGTCTGATATGAATTTGACATCGCCTTAAGGAGGCGGGTAATCGAAAGTACCCATAAAAGATGGGAACAAACCAACCCTTATGTTGACGATGCTTGGTTGGGGATTGTCAATCATCGGGACCGCGGATGCCCCCAATGAAGGGTCGGGTCTAGAGAAGGATAATTGATCAATGGTCATGATCCAACCCTCATGTGGAAACAACAAGATCCAAAAAACTGTAGCAACCACCACTTGCATGGCATAAGTCCAACTCCTACCTAACAAGAGATTGTAGTTGAGGAATGCGTCGACTACTTCTACCTCGACGCACACGGTATTCCCTCCTAACTGCACGGGGAAAGAGGGGACGATGCCATGTGGTCGGAACGAACAACCATCGAAAGTGGTAAGAAGAGTAGGTGATGGAGATAAAACAGGCTGGCCAATGGCCTTCCAACAGGCCAACGACATGACGCATGTCGAGGCACCCTCATCAACCACAGTGTGGAAAATGTTTCGAGTAAAAGTTTTCATGGGGTAAGCCACTACTATTTGAAATGCTACATGATAAGGGGGACAAGGTTTTAAGTCAGTTGTATCCGGCATGATTGTACCTAGACTACAAGTCTCGGCAGATCCTAAAGAGACTAACAAAGCTTTCCTCTGGGAAGGGCAGCTCTAGAGGACCTCCAAAGCAGACATCGCACAAGGGGTTTGAGATAAATCCTCCACCACAGAATAGTTCTGAGCGGCCCTTGCATTTGGGTTATGAGAAGCTTTCTTGAACGCACCTTTTGGGATGTGTGTCATTGTTTCACCCAAAGTCTTCTTGATCTCGAGAGGAAGAGATGGGATTTCAGCGTCTTTGCCTTTCTCAGAGGTGCTTGGCTTACTATAGTCATGTGCTCTAGTCGATATAAAAGCATCACCTTTCATCATATACACATTCACAGATGCAGGATTGTTTGAAGACGGAGAGGGTCCTTGACTGCCCCCTTCCGCACTTGTAGAGGCTTGGGTTAGGTTTTGCCCATGTTGGAATGGATTCGTTAACACAACAGGTTGTTGTTGTGACACAAATTTTTGGGCCTCTACAAGCCGAGGGCACTGGTGGGTTGGGTGGTACTCCGCGCACAAGTTACACGGATACTTCACCTTCCATTTTTCAGTGTTGCCCCCGCCAACATTATTAGTGAATTTCTTATCCCCCTTACCCTTCTTACATTGTTTTTTCTTTCCATCAGGCTACTGGGTGGCCTTCAGATTTGTCGATTGCACACTGTGTACATCCAACGTTTGGGTAGGGGGAGCAGCCGAAACAGTGGTTTGGTTGGTCGTTGTGTGTTGTATAGATAATTGTTGCAATTGTTTTGTCAGTTGTTCAACAGGCTTGGTTTGTGGTGAACCGACAATACCATCAGCATGTGGTCCATCTTTCTGTCTGGTTTTATCAAGTATGGATCGTTGTGCATCTGACAAAATCTTGTACAGTAAACCAGACTGAGAATAAATGAGCTCAAGCTGTTGAGATCTCATGATGACATCTTCTTTGAAAAACACTCCCAACATTGCGACGTCTTTGGACAATTGGGGGACCAAAGACTTAAGGAACCACTCAAGGAGGAATGTCGGTGGGACTGGTACCTTAATCAAGCTCTTCCGACGTCTCCATTCTCAGATGTGATCAGAGATATGGTCTGCTTTTGTCTGTTCGAAATTGGACAACAATTTTGTGTCGGCGTCGTATCTCACAGGTAATTGGAAATGGTTTAGGAATGCCATTGCCAACTCGCCGAAGGAAGAATATCTCAAGCGGTCGAGCTCGATGTACCATTTCGCAGCACTCCCAATGAGAGTGCGTTGAAACAATCACAATTGTATGGAGTCGTCTTTCAACGAATTAGAGGAGCACCAAAGATGGAAGGTGGTCACATGATCCCCTGGATCTTCGTTAGGCTTGGCTTCGAACTTTGGTATGTCCGAAGGAAATTTCATCAGCATAGGGGGCCAACGTGGATTGTGATAGATGGGGTCATTCAACAACCTTGTCAAATCTGGCAAATGTAAGGTCGCTAAGAAAGGTAGTTTTGGTTGTTGTTGATGGTAACCATGGAAAAAGGGGGTTGGATTTTGACTGGCACCAGGTTGCCAGGAAAAGTTGGGTTGTTGGCTGGGGTTCTGGTAAAAACCATGGCCATGACCAACGTACGGATTTTGTGTTTGAGGAGACATCATCGACTGATTCCTGAAATAGGACATAGATGGTTGGGCATGCATTACATTCAGAGGACTTTGAGAAGGGTTTCCCCATGCTAATCCCATGGGCATAGGTATTGCACCTTGCCTGAGGTTCCATTGGTTATGAAAAGAAGTGCCCCATATCAACATTCCTGATGAGGGAATTGATCCTTGCCAAGATTTCCAAGGTCCTGATGTGGAAGAAGTTCCTGGGTTTGACCCATGTGTAGGAATAGTAACCTACAGAGGATTGGGTTGGCCATAACCGGGGTTGCCCCTAGTCAGAAAAGCGACTGACGAGAAAGTGTTGTTACCAAACGTACCGAACAATGAAAACGGTGTCGACCCTACCGACATATTATGAGAAGGTGGTCATTGACTCCCTACTCCAAGTGAACTATGGTGTGTGTTTGGACAGGCGGATTGCTGGTAGGTACCGCTGAGTGAAGGGGACGAAGGAGATATATGAACTCCTTTATAAGGGAAAGCATTAAAGGGAGTTGAAGTGCCTCCCATGGGTCCTTGCAGAGGAGCGTTAGAGCTCCCTACCCCCAGACCTAAAGTCTGCAAAGTGGAGTAGGATAGTATAGGGATTGTACCTAAGCTAGGCATCCTGTATAAAAATGGAGGGCCTGTCGCATTCTGTGTGAAAGGAGCAGTGGTCATCGCCAAAGATGGGATCAGACCACTGCTTGAGGTAGAGGCAGTTGAGACCATGGTGGCTCGAACTGGCGATGGTGGGTTAGGAGGTGGAACACCCCTTGTGGTGACAGCCGCAGTGGGAATAAAGGAATTCCCAGAAGAAGTGGCAGTATTAGTTTCCATTACTGCCCGCTTTAAAGGTGTCGAAAGGTCCTTTAACAGAGGTTGGTCAGTAGTGGTTTCATGTGACCCAGTCGCTTCAAAAGACCCTTGTTGGTCTAGCTTACGCCTTAGCAGTGGCGGGGGTGGCTCCAGTGTAACCAGTGGTAGGCCAAGAAGCTTTTGTGACCGACGGAGCTCGTGATCCTCCACTGTGTGAGAAGATCAAAGACACGCTAGGGCATTCTATTCATTCAAAAACAACACACGCTAGCAAAAAACGTCCCTACAAGATAAAACAAGCAAACACTAAACTAGTTGGAAGAACAGTTACAACAACCAACACTAGAGAACCTTACCAATGCAAGTGCAACTCGAACTCGAAAGCACCCTCCAGGTATACTCTGCAAAGTGTGGTCTGATGTCTGTCCTAGGTACCGTGGTATACCCCCACAGTCACCTGTGTATGTCTCTAAAAAAGATAGGCAACTAAGTTGCCAGCGCGTGAACAGTCACCAGGCGGGTACAGTCGACAGTCGGGTAGACCTCAATGAGCAAGGTATCGAGCCCGAAACCTGTCAAGGGTATCGAAAGCAAGTGGTCTGGAAGACAACTGAGGACCTCAAACAGATTCGAGACCCACGAAGCTCCGTGGCAAATGCAATCGACGAAATCCCAAGACAAGCCCTTTATATGTGTTCTCCATTACGCTTGGTTCGGCTTTGGAGGGGTTATCTTCGCTACCTTTTCGCACGCGACCTCTTGTTTAGCCCCTGTGTTAGAGGAGGGTCCCGGATAACTTTCACGAACTGGACTTTTAACACTCCCTAGCTCATACTCTAATGTTTGATTTAATGGCCTTGAAGAATTTCCTCTCCAACCTAATTCAAGGCCCTAAACCTAAACTGGTTGGTTGACCCTACAAACATAAAAAGTCTAATTAATTTTAGATTTAGCGTTAATTTTTATGGCTTGTATTAAGTCAAAGGTTATGACAGTGAAACTAGTGATGTTTTGAGAGACTAAAAGAAAGATAAACAGAAAGCTGGAAACCAAACACTTCTTGACAACTTCAGATTTACTCTTTTAAATTCTTTAACCAACTTTTCAAAATAAAATTTTCTAAGATCTTTGAACAACAAACTCAAAATAGGATTTCACTCGACTACGAGCTACTTATTGTCTAAGTAAACCGTCAAGAACTTATGAAAGCAAAGACTTTTCCTGGTTACTTAATGCAAACCAACAACTATTTAACCAAACAAAGAATAAAAAGATTTTTTTTTATTTGAATGCTCACAAAGCAAAAGGAAAAATATCAACAAGTAAAGACCGTGAAAACTTATGGCCTAAGCGCAGATCGCAAAGAGTCACTCTAAAAATAACACACAAGCAAGTTAAAAAGGACTCTCACACTTGTCTAAAAACCCTATGAAAGGAAAATTTTGAGGAAACTTGTTAATGAAAAAAGAAGTTATTGCTGTGATCAAGCCTAAGCTATTGACTGCTATGACAGAGACCAAAAAACCTAAGAGGGATAAACTCTTGACAAAGAAAAGGATGACTACCTCTCTTTAAACAAAAAATTTCTCAACAAGCACGCTGCTCACAGTTCAACACCCAGCGTGTGCACGCGAGCTATGTAAAGTCAGGGCGCGTGCAGACCTTATGCAGGCCGCATGTACTTTTGAAACTCTAAAAAATGAAAAGACAAACAATCAGGCACTGGCAGAGACTACTGGTATTGAGGACCAGAATCTCTTGAAGACTCAGAGACTCACTTTGACAGAAAAAAGAAAACAATTCAAAGAAAATTTCATAAAACAAACCAACCTGAGATGGAACCTAAGCTATAAACTGCAAACAACAAAGACTAGAATGAGTTCCAGAAAACCCCTGAGAAGGATTACTTCTGACAGGGGAGAGGATGATTGCCTACCTAAAAGAAATTTTATGAAATCAGACACGCGACTGATACTTCCTCAGCTAGCGTGTACACACGGGCTGTGTGAATGTAGGGCGTGGGTACACGCGTGCAAACCTTATACAGGCCGCATGTACCTCTATGGGTCCCGTAAAAAAAAATGTAGTCAAGCAAAGAAACAGAGATAACTGGTATGGAAGACCAGAATCTCTGTTAGCTCGGACTTTTGTAGAAACTTTAAAAACAAGGAATGAAACCATTTTTTAAAAATACCCAAGAAAAAATATTCCCAGAAACCCTAGAGTTCCCCAGTATGGTTGCCAATTCTGTTGTGAGTGGGAAATCCCTCTACGGACTAGCACTTAGGGTTTTATCATGCATGCAGAAAAGACCTAAAGATTCCTACTTTTTTCCATCATCTCGGACCTAATCCCCATTATTCTTAAGCAAATACGTAGTTAAGAAGATCAAGTGAACATACCTTATTTACGATGTTTGATATCGATCCCTCTTCACGCTTGGTCGCTCTTTGACTGCAACTCTCCTCCCAAGGCTGACCTTCATTCACAAAATACAAACAAAGAACTCCACATGCATTTGATATACAAATTAATGGGTTAGAGATTTAATCAACATGTAATAAAAAATGAAAACCTCATATGGTGGGACGGGAAAAGTACTTCTTTATTATTAACTTCACTAAAGCAACTTACAATGATGAAGTCGGCCACTGCTCCACGAACCTGGTCCTGGGCTCCTCTTCAACTGTCCTCCAACTGCTTTGCTCTATACTTCTCTTTGCACAAGGATGGCTAAAGGTTTGGATAAGGGGAATGCTTAATTGGGTATAGTCTCTTTACTATGATTTTCCTCCTTTCAAATGGGACCCTTGCCCCTTCTTTTATAGGCTAGAAGGAGCTAGGTATTTGGTTGAATGACCGGCCATGCATGGCCAAAAGGTTTAGTTAACTTGCCCAAATTTGTGTGTTCTGTCAAGAACTTTCCTTTTTTCGTGCTTTTGTAGGTACACACAGGCTATATTGGGGCGGCTAGCGTGTACATGTGTGCAGTAATGGAGCAGGGCACGTGGGCCTTGATAAAGGGGATTTTTAAGAAGAGTTGTTCAGTAGTGTTTTGGCAAAGAAGGAGTTTGAGATGGCCTGATGCCAGGTAAGTATGTCTGGTGCAATTTAGGGTGATAACAACAACCTCAAATTACTTCAATACTTCAGAACTTTGGTAAGTTCCCTTCTTCTGCGTGTGCCAAGTGCTAAGGTTTTGTGCACCTTGCCTGGATCAGACGGTTGTTGATCTTTGGTGTTGTGATCCAACGGCCACTGTCGCTCCTCCTTTTGAGCTTCTAACTTACTCCGACTTAGAAGATTTTCTAAGTGCTCAAAGGATTCGATCTTTGCTCCTCCTATGGGCCCGTCTCTTGGATTTCATCTGCACTCCTGAAAATGCTATCTCTTATGAGCTTGATCTCCTTGAAGATTTCTCCATCCCATGCGCTCCTTGTGTTTCATGGATCGTGTCAAACTCATATCGAAGGTCAACGACAATCGACGGTTAACAGAAATTGCGGGGCCCCAACATGCGTACTCTTTACCAGAGAGTTCGACCTTCACAAGATGGAAAGTGCTCGCTCGATTCTAGTCTAACTAGGATCGTTGATCCTCCAGCCCGTCGAGATCAATGACAAGGGTGAATTGCGGGCCACAAACTAGCGCGTCCGCTATTTTCACCTTCGTGCTGCGCAGTGATTCCCCACCCTCGATCTTCATTCATAAATCGACGGTTCATAACAATTGCAGGGTTCAACTTGATTATTGTGCAATTTGACATCTCATAGCCTCGAGCTCGAAGGTTTCTAGACCCAGGTCACATGGATCTTCATAAAACTCCTAGGCTGTAATCCTCTCTCTTAGTCAGGTTTTTGGTTAAGGGAATAGGCACAAGTTCAAAGTCTCCTAGACTACTGGTCTGAAAGGAACACCTTCCTAACTCGCAAAACTTTAAGCTCTAAATCGAGGCAAAGTAACTTATGAGGTTACCAAAATGGTAGCTATGCCTAGAGGCTGGATCTGACTCCGGAATGGTGATGTAAATTCCTGGGGAAAGCGCCTTCGAGTGATTAAACTAGGACATATGGAAATTCAAGCAGAAGTATAGGTTCTCAAGGGAACGAACACATACTCATAACTTAATCATTTAATACAAAGAAAGAACCCCTTATAGACATGTAAATACTCGCATGCATCCATTATTTACAATTCAAAGCATAAGGCAAGAAAACAATCATTAGAACCATAGAGTGTGATGTGACTACTCAAAGGGGTGCTCATTTCCACCCAACCATAGGCTCAGTCACTTCCAATGGATTTATCACTAGCCACCCCCGAGCTTAAGCCACGATGCTTTGAGATTCAAAATCTTACTTCCAACTCAATGGAAGTTAGGGACAAAGGTTACTCTCCTTCTCCCAATACAGAAATAGATAAGGATGAAGGTTACTCTCCTTCTCCTGGTTCAATCTCTATTTTTTGTGATCAAAACTCACGGTTCCTCTTTCAGTCCTTCCTTGGACCCGAAATTTTCTGCTCTCATCTCTACATTTTTCCACAGGTCTTCCTCTGCCCACCACACTTCCTTTCTTGCCTTCCTCATCAAGATTGTGTGTGGCTCGAATTACGAGTCTGTGGTCAAGTCTGGAATCCTTACGGATGGGCAGTCTGCCCCATCCCCTCATTAACTCCTGAGGAGGTCTTCCCACCTACCAACCCGACTGTAATTAATTCCTGGGTCAGAGGGTTATTCTGATCTGAGCAATTAATTCCAGCATGGTATTGGTTCGGTGGAGGTTAAGGCAACCATTTCGGGTCCCCTCCACCACCTTTCATAGCATTCATGGTTTTCTCTTAGCACATCCCCTCTTTCAGCAGTCATGCACCACGTAACCATTTTCTATTAAAATAATATAATTTACATTCATCGACCTTTTGTACAAAGGTCCATCAAATCAAACATTCACACTTTTAGGTTTGCCATAGTTCCTTGGCCAATATAGTTATATTTACAAACTGGGGGAAACAGGGTGTTACAAGTATTTTGTACCAGAGTGTTGTTAATATGGACATTTACTAAAGGACTCTTTGGATCCAAGTATTTATGTACAATTAACTTCCCAAGCATAAGGTCAACTAGTTGTCCTACAACATTTATGGTTGGAGTATCTTTCCTTCTTATCCCTGGTCTTCTAATACATTCTTCCCTGATATACTTATTGAAAATGGTCACATCCTTAAGAGCTTGTAARAGAGGTATCTTTATGCACAAATTTTYAAGCTCCCCTAAAAGTAGTTTTTTYTCAGATGTATAAGTTTTCCTTKCTTGTAATTTTTCAGGGTAAGGAGGGGCTTGTGGTTGAGGTAAGGTAATGTTTTCTTTCTCAGATTCTTCATTTTCTATGAGCTTTGGTTATTGTTGCAAGATTTTTCCTGATCTGAGATTTATCTCTTGTAATTCCACATAATAGGTATGAAAAGTTGTATCATTGTTGTATACAGGTTGGACATGCTTGTTGTTAGGCTTTGGAGCAGGTTGAACATGTAGTTGAGATTGCTTAGGAGGAACACTACTTTGAGTAGTGTTGTTTTGAGGAGGAGGAGGAGGAGGCAATAATGTAGGTTCTTGGAAATTTTGTGGCCTCCATCGTTATGTTGGTTGATTCCATTGATTTTGTGGTATGCTAGGAAAAGTTTAGTATGGAGGAGGAATTGGAGGTCCTTGGTATTGCCAAGGGTTTGGATTAGTCCAAGGTGATGGGTTATACCATGGTTGAGGAGGCATTTGAGAATTATATGCATTAAAATTTTAAGTAGGATTGAAGTTCAAACTTGTTTGGAATGGTCTTGGTGCTCGTGGCCTCTTTTGATTGATGAAGTATGGTGACTCCACATTATCTTATGCTCCTCAAAATGTAGCTTTCAAACTTGGAAAAGAAGGACATTCATAAGTTGGATTATTTTCCTCACAAATTCCACAAACATCTATAAGGTCTAAAGGGCATTCATTTATAGGATGCTTTTTAGTGCATTTGGGACAATATACAACCAATGCCTTTTATGCTTCCCCCTGTTTCTTCTTGATCTACATTGTATCCATTTGCATGGCCAAAGAGTGTAAAATATCAGTCTTCGTATCTTCTATTAATCCTCCTAATTCATTCTTTAACTCTGAGTTGCAGGGTTAGAAGATGGAGAGAATAAACCTCAACTGCTTCTACCTTTCTTTCTGGAGGACCTTGAATGATTCTTGAATATTTTTTTGATATCATCATAGTCCAACTGATATATATGTCCATTGGATAGGAGATTCAATGTTCCCATAAGATCTTCTCTCACTCCTCTAAGTAAGACAAGCTTGAGTGAATATTCATCTAGAGTGCAATTTTGAGCTCTTTTGTAGCTTAGTTGAAATTTCTCTTCAAAGTCTTCTGGTGATCCGAATTTAGGAGCGGAACGAACTGATTAACAGACTAAATACAATAAACACAAAGATATGAAGAATAACACAAATATCTAGTGAACAATATCTTCTATTAAATAATGAAATAGGTTGAAACTGTAAAACTGTAGAACTCAAACACTTGCTCAAATGGTGGTAGTTATCTCTGAGAAGAGATGCGGTTGCTACATGCTTCCGTCTAAGAATAATGGATTACAATGAGACTCCAGAGGCCTTTTTGATATTACTCATGAATGCCAAAACCCTAAACATCCAAAAACCTAACCCTAGAAGGTGAAATGCCAAAAGTCATGTGGGCCCTATGGGTAAGTTGGTGTAATTTGGTACCTCAACTACCAAGGGTCGTGACTTTTGCATACAACCTCCGTTTTAGGCGTGTGATAGCCCATTGGAAAGGTCTTTTAGAGAACTACTCATTCTGCAATCAAACTTTGACTTCGTCTATAGTTTGTCTGTGACGACCCAAAAAAACAATGTTTAGGGCCCCAAAACGGCCCTGGAAGTACAACAAGATGCGTTGACATGAAAACATACAAAATAAGCCAGTTGGATTAGGTGAGAGGCCACCCGTATCCACCTGGAGGATTTGTTGGGCTTCAGACATCCCCAGAAGTGTAGAACTCACAATTACAAAGCAATACAAAAGAACGAATTGAATAAAAAGTGGACACGAGGAGCCAGTTGGAATAGATGGGTGGCCACCAATATCCACCTGGATCAATCCTCCCCCCTTAGGAAGGAATGGTCTCCATTGCATTGAGTTTCCCCATCAGGTGAGGAAACTTCTACTGGATTTGGTCTCGGGTGAGCCACTTGCCTTGATGTAGGAGTTGCCCTGCCTTGACAACC
Source organism: Picea glauca (assembly GCA_000966675.3). Taxonomy (NCBI): domain Eukaryota; kingdom Viridiplantae; phylum Streptophyta; class Pinopsida; order Pinales; family Pinaceae; genus Picea; species Picea glauca. The sequence goes on from JZKD02S1674984.1 coordinate 289,217, forward strand.
TGATAAAGCTAGATCCGTTGTTGGCGAGTGCCCTTGACACATGTGTCCACTATCTGATCAATGGATGCGTGTTCCATGTAGTCAGGGTTGAGTTATGTTGGTGTCAGTTGTTTTGCATCTCAGAGGTGTCCAATAATGGGGGAAAATATGGTCGAAGGAGGTCCACATTGAATATTGGACGCATACTAAGGAAGGGTGGAGTGTTGAGCTCAAAAGCATTGCTACCCACAACCTTGGTGCTAGTGTAAGGCCCATAACGAAGTGGGTGAAGCTTTCAATGGGGCTCAGTGAGATGCTCCTTCTGTAAATGTAACCACACTTTGTCACCAACCTGACACTGGTGTTGTACCATGTGTTGATCATGACACTACTTGTACTTAGCATTGGATTTCTGCAAAATCTCCTAGACCTGTTGGAGGATATGTTGAATCCGCTCAATGAATTTGGTGTCTTTGTCGATCATAGACTGATCAAGGGAAGAGTTTGTTTGTGCAGTGGCAAGAGGAAGTGCAACATCAATGGGTCCCAAGGGTTGGAATCCCAGACCCACCTGAAATGGGCTATGGCCAGTGGAACTATGGAGAGCCTAGTTGTAACTATGTTGGACATATGAGAGACTCTCGTCCCATGTACATGGATGCTTAGAATTGTACATGTGCAGGATGTGCACAATCATGTAATTGACAACCTCTGTTTGGCCATTGGTTTGGAGGTGGAAAGCAGTGGATTTTGTGAGCTTGGTGTCCAACAGAGACAAGAGACTCGACCAAAAGGTGTTGAGGAACCTGCTATCTCGGTCGGAGATGATGGTATGTGGTATCCCAAAGTGGACCCACACTCATTCAAAGAAGAGCTTGGCAATATCTGTAACTGTGACATTCTTCTTACAGGCTATGAGGATGGTCATCTTCAAAAACCAATATGTCGTTGTGACAGTCTTCTTACAGGCTATAAGGATGGCCATCTTCAAAAACCAATCAACGACCACAAACATGCAGTCATTTCCTTGCTTGGTGGATGACAAACCAAACATGTAGTCCATTGAGATGGATTCCCAAGGCTTCCCGGGAATAGGAAGAGGGGTGTATAAGTCTTGTTTCTTGATGGTAGGCTTGGAAATGACATAGGCAATGCAAGATATAATATATTTGCTGACGTCCTGTCGAAGTTTTGGCCAATAAAAATGTTTCTGAAGAACGACCACAGTTTTCTCTACGCCAAAATGTCCTACCACCCTACTATAGTGGGCTTTCCAAATTAGCTTTTTACTCTCGCTTGTAGGAAAACATAGATGGCCCAAGTGGCATAAGAGTCCATCCTGAATGTGGAAATCAGTGACAGTTGCGCATGTACCCAAGAGCTGATATGTGGGGGTGAAGTCCAGATCTTGCTGATAAAGGTGGGGCCACTCAGATGCTTCATGTCCACAGGAATGGAGCACAATGGTGAGTGCAGCCACAGGAGGTCGATTAAGGCAGTCAACGACACGATTGGAGATACATGTCTTATACTTTATGTTGAGATGGAATTGTTGCAAGTGGGTGGACCACTTCTGATGGCGGTTGTTCTGCAATTTCCCCCGTGTCTGTATGAATTGCAGAGGCTTGTGATCAGTGTGTATGATCGTCTCTTTCCCCATAATGTATTATTTCCATTGACGACGAGCTTGTACAATGGAATACATTTCCTTGTCATAGGTGGGGCATTTCCGGACAGTATCGGAGAGTGTCTCACTATGGTATGCCACCGGATGCCTATACTGAGTGAGAACTGCGCCCACAACATAGTCAAGTGCATCAGTCTCAATCTTGAATGGTTGTTGCAGATCAGGTAAGGAGAGTACTAGAGATGAGCACAAGCGATGCTTCAGACCATCGAATGCTCATTGTTGCTCCTTCCCTCACACGAACGTGGCCTTGCCACTACCCTTGGTCACCTGGTTGAGGGCCCATGCAATATGGGAGAATCCCAACACGAACCGTCGGTAGAAATTCGTTAGTCCCAAAAAGCTCCAAAGCTCAATCAGTGTGGTTGGGGCTGGCCAGTCATAGATGACTTGGATCTTAGCTGGATCAACATGTACCGCATGCTCATCAACAATGTAGCCCAAGTATTGGACCATGTTCATGCCAAAAGAGCAATTTTCCAAGTTGCCATAAAGCATGTGTTGATGCAGAGTGCTCAAAACCTGTTGAATATGCCGCGTGTGCTCCTCCCATGTTCTGTTGAATACGAGGATGTCATCCAAATATACTACCACGAAGGAGTTGGTGAAGGGTCTTAATACATCATCCATCAACCTCATGAAAGTGGTTGGTGCATTTGTTAAGCCAAAGGGCATGACTAGCCACTCATAGAGACCTTCTTTAGACTTGAAGGTTGTCTTCCATACATCAGTTGGTTCGATGGGAACCTGGTGGTAGCCAGACTTTAGGTCAATCTTGTTGAAGAACTTTTCCCCCTTGAGTTGGTCAAGAAGGTCATCAATCCTGGGAACGGGGTAGTAGTTCCTAACTGTGAATTTGTTTAAGGCTCTGTAATTAATGCAGAGTCGCCAAGTCCCGTCATTCTTCTACACCAATATAATTGAGCTTCCGCAAGGGGAGGAGTTGGGCCTGATGTTCCCCTTTTAAAGAAGCTCTTGGATTTGATGCCTGATTTCGTCATTCTCCATCAATGAGCACTGATAGACTGGTCCATTAGGTAGAGGTGTGTCGGGGGTCAGATCAATTGGATGCTTGACTTTGCAGTGTGTCGGTATACCTGTAGGTGAGGTGAAGATGTCTCTGTATTCTTCCATGATCCCATCCACTTGCTTTTGCTGCAAAGAGAGGCGTTGTGTAGAGGCCACAGATGTGGCAACGACCTTCTGCTTACTGTGAGCACGAATTGTTAGAAAAATAGGACCGCAGAGCAATAAAATAAAACAAATGTAGAAACAAAACACAGAAGACACACAATACAAGAGAGACACAGATTTACGTGGTTCACCCAGTGTGGGCTA
>JZKD02S1674984.1:297496-309338 GCA_000966675.3 Picea glauca
CAGATTTACAATGAAATTACAATATACTTTTACAAGGCAATTTTTGCTTCGGGGGCTTCGCCCTCGAACCCCCGCTGGGGGCCCGCTTGCCCCTAGACCCCCCAGCCGGGGGGATAGGCCCCCCGGACCCCGCAAAGGGGGTACCCCCCCTCTGCACTCCCCCGCGTGGAAGAGTGTACATACTTCTGGGGTTCAAATACTTCATGGGGTATAAACACGGCTGAAAGTAAAAGACCTATAAATCAGGAAGATAATCAAGCTCCACAACCAACATGAATTACAAAGAAGACGAACTTCCTGGTCTGTGAAATGACCTTACTGCATTGCTTAACAGAGATTAAAGAAATGGCAATAGGCGACGCTACCTCTGGGATCCTATACAATTGTCTACCTAAAGTAATAATAACACTGCGAGGTCTAGACTCATACACAACATGACGCTTCCACAAATATGGTTGTCCTAAAAGAACACCACAAACTTCAAGGGGAGCAATATCATACAATACATCATCCTTGAAAGGCTTGATGTCGTAGGGCAGACAACACTGTGGGCTGACACAGAGATCTCTTCCTTGGCGAAGCCAATCGATGGTGTAGGGTTGTGGGTGTAGTGTCGTTGGCAGGTCTAGCTGCTTGACGACCTCTGCTGAAATCAAGTTCTTCTAACTACCACTGTCGACATTGAAATGAATCAGAGCCCCCTTGACCCACATCTGCGAGTGAAAGAGGCATTCCCCTTCCTCTGGTTCTTTTGGTTCACTTGGTCGGATTTTGGTGGTAGCGACAGTGGCACTAGGTTCAACATCGATAATCCGCTTCCCTCCTTCAGGATTTGACTCAGAATTAGAATCGACCTTTGACTCGGAAGCCTTCAGCTCAACCATGAGGGACTGCTTGAAGTGACACTCTTCGATGTTGTGCCAAGGACTTTTATGGTAATCACACCATTTTCCCGTGTTCTTCTTCGTCTTCTCATTGCCCTTCTTGTGTTGCGGCTTGGACTGGTTGTCCTGAGGGTGACCATCTCGACTTGGTCCCTTGTTGTGTGGGTTGGGGCTGCCTTTGACCTTCTTCGACTGTGAGGGGTTTGCAGATCCAAACTCTTATTGTTTCTGCTTAAATTTATGCTTGATCTTGATAGCGTATCTATAAGTCGTGCCCAATGAGGCGATGTCCACGAACTCCATTTCTGTTTGAATGTATCTATGCAAACAGTCGCGGTATTTGAGCACCAGATGACACTCAAAGTCTTTGATACCAAATTTGGTGCGTAGGGTATGGAAAATATTGGTGAAATCTGGTACTGTTTGGTCCCTTTCTTAACGTAGGGTGGTCCATCTGATGTACTAGTCCTCGTAGCTTTCAACAGGGTAGTAATGTTCTTTAATGGCATCCCAGAAGGAATTCTATGTAGGGGCCACCACAAACATTGCAGATTCCTCCATGGCCCTTTGCTCAGAGTAAGTATCCCACCGATCTTTAACCTAGGGAACAACCTTGAGGAGTGCAAAAGTGATCTTTTCCCTATCAGAAAAATTGTTGACTGAAAAATATCCTTCTACAGATTCAACCATTTATCTACAACATTCACATCTATCAAACCTTCAAATAATGGAATATCAAAATTTACCTGCACCTTGAAGGGCGTCGCATGGCTTCTTAATCAAGATGCTTCTCTCATCGGCAATCGTCGAAGGATCTGTGCGAAGTTGTCCATCATTTCGTTTCTTTGTCGCTCGAGGGCTTCCTCGAGCAACATTTTAATAAGATCTCTTGATCCATCATCTTTCTGTTCATCCCCCGTGGGTTGTTGTCGGGCTCGGTGTGATCGATCTTGTTATGGCTCGATTGGTTCGAGTCCCAACTTCTTGTACACAGATATTGTCAGGGACATGCATGAAGAAAAATAAATGAAGAGCAGACCGCTTTGATACCACTAATCTGGATTTAGGAGCGGAATGAACAAATTAACAGACCGAATAAAATAAACATAGAGATATGAAGAATAACATAAATATCCAGTGAACAATATCTTCTATTAAATAATGAAATAGGTTGAAACTGTAAAACTGCAGAACTGAAACACTTGCTCGAATGGTGATAGCTATCTCTGAGAAGAGATGTGGCTGCTACGCACATCCGTATGAGAAGAATGGATTACAATGAGACTCCAGAGGCTTTTTTGATATTACTCATGAATTCCAAAACCCTAAACATCCAAAAACCTAACCCTAGAAGGTGAAACGCCAAAAGTCATATGGGCCCTCTGGGTAAGTTGGTGTAATTTGGTACCTCAACTTCCAAGGGTAGTAACTTTTGCATATGACCTTCGTTTTAGGCACGTGATAGCCCGTTGGAAAGGTCTTTCAGAGAACTACACATTCTGCCATCAAACTCAGACTCTGTCTATAGTTTGATTGTGGCGAGCCAAAAAGTAGGGCCCCAAAACGACCCTAGAAGTACAACATGATGTGTTGACATTAAAACATACAAAATAAGCCAGTTGGATTAGGCGAGAGGCCACTCGTATCCACCTGGAGGATGTGTGGGGCTTCAAATAGCCCCAGATGTGTAGAACTTACAATTACAAAGTAGTACAGAAGAATGTGTTGAACAAAAAACGGTCATGAGGAGCTAGTTGGAATAGGTGGGTGGCCACCAATATCCACCTGGATCATCTAGAGATTCATTAGGTCCTTGTATGATTATGAAAACTCATACCTCGTATCTCTTGCTCTACAATAGTCTACGTATCTTTCACTAAAGGTGTTTTTCATTTGATCCCAAGTTGTGATACTATTTCCTTCAAAACTCATAAACCATCTTAGAGCTAAATCCTTCAAGGCAGAAGGAAAAAGTTTGAGCTTTTGTTCATCAGTGGTATAATCATATGCCCTGCATATAACTGCAAACTCAAACAAGAAAGCATTGGGATCTTCAGAGACAAGTCCATGAAAATGAGGTAAAGCAAAAGGATTAATATTTTTTCATCTTGGCTTCTCCATCAGATTCATGAATAGGGAACTCAAATATTTCTTCTTCACCAGCCATGACAAGAGGTGAGGACTAACTCTCTTTTGAAAGATTCTCAAATTCTCTAGCTTCCCTTTCCAAGAAACTTTCTAATGTTTCAAGACCAATCTATGGATTGCTTGGACCTGTTTTTGTGGTGGGGGGTTTTGGTAAAAAAAATCCTTTCCTATCTCTAGGTCTAGTCATTCATGAAATCAAAAGAAAGTAAAAACTGTTTTTTTTTTTAAATGAAAAAAAAAATGTGACAAGGAGATATCAATAGTCACACAAAGTGAAAGTACTTGGGAAGTTACACTATAGAAACTCCATACTGAGGTTGGCCTTGTGACCAAGGTATCCTTTTTACTACTCCAAGTCACACAAAAGAAAACAAAGAAAAAGAAAAGGACTTGCAAACTTCGACACCTCCCTGACAACGATGCCAAAAAGTGATGGTCCCAGGAATAACAACAATTATTTACTATACCCTTGGTCTCCTACTTTACTCGTCAACCCAGGGTTTGTACAAACTTAAGAGGTGTTATGCACTATATGTGCAACATGCAATTGTCGGTAGCAAAGGGTTGAAAATGATCAAAGGCTGGAGATGTGCAAGAAATCAAATGATAGAAAACAGTTTTGAACTAATTGCTTTGAAGGAAACACACCAATTTGAAAGTACATATAATCTAAAGTGCATGAAAGGAACTTATTCAATGCTTCCAAAGTAGTTGAGAAAAAACCCAGCCAAATTGTCAAACCTGGCATTTTCTCCCCAAATCTTCAACTAATGTAAAGTAAAGTTGAGGTCCCCCCAAAAAATTAAGTGACTAGAATTACACACCCACGACTATAAGAACCTATCCCATAAAACTTGCTTGTTATCATAAGGCTCATAGAGGTTGAGGAGAACAACCGAGAACCCCAAACCATAGAAAAAGAGCTATGTATATAGTCCATAAGAGATTGAGTAAGAATTAAGTAGAGATAGGTTCTTATTCCAACCTATAATCAACCCACCAGAGAGGCCAGAAGAATCCACAAACAAAAACTCCCAATTTCTCAACAATTTACTTAACCCTACAATTAAGGGAGCTCCCAACCCCATTATTTCCTACAACATAATAACATCTGGCTTTTCCAACTCTAAGAGTCTTTTTAGTGCTAATTTTTTGGCTTGCCCCCCCAACCCACACACATTTAGAGATAGAAACTTCATTGGGAAACCTTGATAGGGACATGGCCTGCTCTAAGGGCTCTGATAATGGATTTATGTCGAACTTGATTTTTTTTCTTTCACAGCCTTTCTTGGGCTCATCTCAAAGCATACTTTCTTCCCACCAATGTTCTGCTTGAGTCTATAAACATGTCCACCCCTAAACCTCCCAAAGGACCAGTTCTCGACAAAATATGACCTGCCCTTGGTCTTCAATTATAAGGACCAACCCTTCTAGATGAACTCCCCATAGAAGTCGAGTGGTCCCCAACACAACCGAGATAGGCACTAACAGATAGGGCTCCATAATATTATCAAGGTTTTTCTAGTTTACCGGTGCCTCTAAGAAAGAAACAAAGGGGGATTTCAAACCAAAGGATTGTTCCTTGGTTTCAAGAGGACAAACATGAGAGAGAGGTTGCTCACACAATACTTTCAACCACTGGAAATTAAGAACCAAAGAAATTGAAAGAGAAGACTTGCATGTAGAGTCGCACGTGCCAAACCTTGCACCAGGGGAAGGTCGCTACTCACAAGAAGGTGAGAAAGTCCCTTGATGAACTGAATAAAGTGCCAAATCCATCGATGAGTCATCTCATTGAGATCCCTCCATCTATAGAATGGGAAAATCCTCGATTTTAAACTTACTCACCCCACTACCACCCTATGTTTATTGATCCTTTAAAATTGCACCAATCTCCTCCAAATGATTATGACGTTCCATTCTTGCCCGAGCAACCCCTTTTATCACCTTCCTCCAAACCTTACAAGAAAAAGAATTAGAATAGTCCACCATGATGTGACCATAAACATGACATTGAACGCAATGAAAAGGGATGTGGACATCGCTTAGAAGTTGTGTGTAACATTGCGACCCCGTTATCAAGGCCACAAACTCAAATAAACACTTAGTAAGATCCAAGTCAACCAAAACCTAAGACATTGAATGCTTCGAGCTACCAACAAAACTCTCATCCACTAAGATGGTTCTTCCCAACGAATTTTTGATAGCTCTTATGGCTTGTTTAGACCAAAACTCCATAGGCAAGCCTAAAAGCTTAACCCAAACAAGTGAGCTCTCCAATGACTCCATGGAAGCATCGAACAAGGAATGTTATGCTTCAAATATAGAGGAGAGTTATCCATAAACCATGTTCCTTTAAGGATCCAGAGGACATCCTCCTTCGACTTGAATATAAAGCCACAACAACCCTTCACTAAGCTATGGAACATTAGACTACAACCCAAGCCAAGGGCCTAAACCTGATGAACCCACATGTTGTAGGAAAATTCCCCTGCAGACAGGTGAATGTCCTATTGGATCCTAGACCCCTATGAACAAGACATAAAAATGCTAACATTTAACACTAACATTCCTTTAAATGTAGCTAAACTAGTCAAAGGAAAAAGAGGAAGAAAGCATGATGTACCTTTTTCTGAAGTTTGAACTTGCTCAGTCTAGGTTGAACTTGATCTTCAAGCCCTTTAATGAGTTCTGCAATTCAATATACAACAAAGACAATGCATGCTTCCTATTCTACCAAGATTAGTTCAAACTAGATTTATCAAGAAGAGACAGGCCTATGTAAACATACACAAACTTGAAGGAAACAAGCCAAGCATATATATTAATGAGAACATAACAAGGTACTTACAATATGTAGATGCAGATGCAACAGCCTCACTAAGTCCTCCTTGTCCAACCCCTTGCTTGAAAGACCCACGATCATAATGACAATACTTTTCACCAATATTCTCCCCCTTTTTACCATGAGAATGCCTCCTTATATAAGCTTTGAGAGGCTCAACCACCTTAGCTATCTTTGGAATAAGTCGAGGATATGACTCCATCAGTTGTGGGATTTCCCTTAGATCCAACATGTAACTTGGATTCAAGCCAAACTAACTCGGATGATTTCTAGCTGTTCTTAGAGATAAGGGGGATTCCTCCCCAAGATTTTCTCAACAGATCAACGCTCCCTTAAAGCTGGCAACAAGCACTATAATGCTCCTTGATAAGTGGACAAGGAGCGCTAGCGCTCCCTGCATGTGAGTAGGGGAGCGTTGATCTCCAAAAATTTGTTTAAGATGATCTTTCTTTAAGGAAAAATGTTTGTAAGCTTTGCCAAATGACATTTTTTCCTCTTCTAACAAGTCTTAGAGGGTGTACCAAGTGTTTTTGTGATGTCGTCCACAATGCGACACATGCAAAACAAAAATATGATGTTTGCGATACTTGCGACAAAAGTGTGACACTTACGACAATGACAATGGGACATTATCAAAGTGATGAATTTTGACACGTAACACCATGAACCCAACAACTCCATTGAAATACGACGTCTAGAGAACTTACCCACAAGCGAAGTATCAAACATATCAAAAATTTGGTCTAGTTGCACGTCTTTGTTAACCTCCAAGGATACACTTTCACCCCTGTGATGCCCATGAATAACAACAATTATTTATTGTACCCTTGGTCTCCTACTTTACTTGTCAACCTGAGGTTTGTACAAACTTAAGAGGTGCTATGCACTGTATGTGTAACATGTAATTGTCGGTAGCAGAGTGTTGAAAATGATCAAAGGTTGGAAATGTGCAAGAAATCAAATGACAAAAAGCAGTTCTGAACTGATTGCTTTGAAGGAAACACACCAATTTGAAAGTACAACTAATATAAGGTGCATGAAAATAACTTATTCTACTACATCAAAGATTATTGAATCAAGAAAGTTAAACTGAAGCAAAAGATGAATATAATCTGAAATTATGACAAAGAACTGTGACATAAGTAAAAGTTGTAAATTATGACAGAAAAAACTATAATGGAAATGAAACTACACTAATGCATGAACAAAGCAATCTAGCCCCTTGATCATTATCAATATAAATATGCTTTTATTGTTCGTTGACGCTTTCAGGAAAATAATATTAAACTAAGTCAAAATTTGAAGCTAAAACATACTTAGAGGAGATTTCTATAAGAACTGTGCATTTCTACAGGATCTGCACAATTTCTACATGAAACTCCTACAAGAAGCAAAATGAAGTCTGAAAAGGTAGTGCAAGTCTTTAAAAGCATCGAGAAAGCTAGACTATAAAATAAATGAAGTGAATTTGTGGTTCTTAGCCTTGGGAGGCACCTAGGAGTGCTCCAAAAGGTTATTGAACATTTCTACAAGATGCTGCTACAACTGGCGAGTTAGTTGAAATCTTAATAAAAATAAAAATTTATCATGCAAAGCTAAATCTAACTTCAATAGAGAAGGAAACACTATCTAAGCACTAACTAATATGCATGAAAATTACAAAAATAGTAAAAGGGGTCCTCGAGCCCTCTTGGATGGGCCCTACCTAAGAAGCACAAGAAGCCTAAAAGAAACTTTAATGGACCGAAGGCAAAACCATTTTATTTCATAAATATCAGCAGTACATCAAAAAAATCAAAATTAGTAGTCTTCAACAAAAAGTCTTGCAAAACATCTCCATACAATGCTTCTCCAAAAATTCACTATCTCTTCTCTTAGACTAGAGGCCTATATATAACTAGAGAGTTCGACCTCCCTTCCTAAATCAAGGAGAGTGATGAGTGAATGAGGGATCTCAGCCCTTTACATTTATATTTTTGAACTGTTGTTGATCAAAAGTGGTCATAAATGCACAAGGAGTGCTCTTGGAGGTAGGTGTAGACAATTTCTCTTAATCTCTGGCTAGCAGCTCACTTGAGGGGACAAAATCCCCTATTTCTAGTAGGTTGGCACCCTCGACTCCTACAATTCAATCCGATTGGTGGAACACATGTCTTTTGCCAAAAACATAAGTGCAGAAGGGTATATTATACATAAAAATCCACCTCAATCATACATTCATTAAGCAACATACAAAATACCCATGACTCACTATTAAATATGGTCAAAAGCAAACATTAAGTCATTTTGTGGTGGAAAAATATGTCAAAGATGATCCTTTAAAATGTACAATAATGAGGCTCATCACCCTGCTCTTGATAACCCTTATTTTTTTCTTTGCCTTTAGTCGAGTATCTGGTAATCCCTCATCGCCCTAGAGTTGGGAAACATCCAACAAAGACCCAACAAAACCCTCACCTCTCTCTGCTAGCTGAGGCATCCAAGCATTGAGGTACAAATAAGAGTAATATGGTGGACATAGGTCACCTTGGTGTTAGGTACCAGATCTATTATAATAAGAAGAAAACATAAATACTGCAGAAAATATCAACAAAACAACAAAATGTAGAGAACCACAATACCAAAAATGATACCTTTATTGATATAAACCAATGTTCACTTGCCTCTTCGAGGGGGCAACCTCCAGCAGAGCAATGCTCTATTACAATAATTCTCAAGACAAGGAATTCTCATGCCTCCTACTCTTATTTATACTAATTCTATCTTCTAAAGAACATTCTAGAGGAAGATCTTTCTAGAAGCAGAAGCTTCTATTAGGTCTTTTACATTGACTTATTCACATTTATTAAATAGCCCTTATTAACTAATGTCAGCCTTTATTACATGGAAAATATATTATTCTACCCGTGTGAGGGGTTAGGGAGGTTAGGTCCATAACACTTGGAAAGCTAGCTCTGTTCTAGTACGAAGTTGGTGTCAACACTTAAAACTTCCTTAGCTACCTAAGTCTTTTCCTTCCCTATGGTAGCTAAAGGGGGATCAAGCAAAATACGTTGAGCTTTTCTATCGTCCTTTGCATATGAGAAGATTTGGAAAACCTAGGAGTGGCTCCACTCGGGTTGTCTGCATTGACTCCTCTACCACCCCCCCAGGTCATCTTTCGATACAACTCCCACACCCAGGTTCTTTGAAATCCATTCAACTAGCAAGACAAGGCTAAGTGGGGTCAAGAAGATTCGATCCTCTGACAGATTGTCATCCTTATAATCCACTAAGGAGATGCAAGCAACCCAAAACCTTTTGCGGTGATAATAAACCTTATTGCAACAACCCTAAAACTTTCCAACACTCGTAAGCAAGGAGTTTTAGTTTCCATTCCAATGCCCATAAAGGTGGAGGTAGTTTTAATTATTGAAGATACGTCTAATAATTGTTCCATTTTATTCAAAGTAGAACATTAACAAAAAATAATCTAAAGACCTAAGGTAACGAGCAAGAGTAAAGCATAATTGCAATAATGAATCAAAAAAATCAAAGATTGTGTTCATTGCATGAACTAATGAAATTATGGAAGAAATATGAACTGACAAAAACATGTGAAGAAAGGAATTCAGGAAGAAATAAAGTTTTCTCATAACAAGATGAAAACTATTCAATACATGCCTCTTGTTCAAGTACAAGAAACATAATGTTTGTGTTTAAACAACAAAACAAGATCACTACTCATGCTTGTTTGTAACACTCTTGATTGAGTTGAGAATGTCCATTTTAGAAGTAGAGTTAAATAGAGTCAACGAGTCTGGTTAAGAGAGTCTCAAAGAGTCTCATTTAAATCTTGTATTTGATGTAAATTCCAACAATCTCGTGACATCAAGGGCTGCAAAATATATATGTCATTTACACTTTGATGCACCATCTGCATTCATTTTGGTGTATTGTTTGCAAATGGCAATTGAAACACTATATTGACTGAACAAAGCAATTAAACCATTGCACTAGACTCGGTTAAAATTAAAGTTTTACCATTTGAATCTTTAAAGAAGAGTTCTTAAATTTGAGAGAGAATTTGAGTGTGGTCCAATTTGCACATGAATGAAGAGAAGTCAAATATTGACTACACAAAGGAGTTCAAGGAAGGATTCGTTTAGTTAAATTACATTTGACATATTATCATCATTGTTATTAGGTGTTAGTAAATTCAACGTGTGAAGTTAGAGGGAAGGTTATGGTATGAGCATTGATGCTTTGAGTCATGTTGTGTTCAAGGACAAGTTGATTCAAATAATATTTAAGAGAAAATATAGCATATAAAGGAAATGAAGTTTATAAATAAGGGTTTGTCCTATGATCGATTAGTAAAGTTTTTGATTAGTAAAGTTTTTGTTTTAGTATAGGGACGTATAATGTTTAAATCTATTTCCTTTCATGTTAAGGTGAATAATTGTATCATATTAATGTGAAATTTAAGTTCATAACTCTATTTTCATTAATAAAAAAATTTACAAACATTAAAAATAAGTAAAACTAATAAATATTTTATTAAACATGATGTTTTGCATTATAGGTCTCCAAATTGTCATCACACATATCCTCATCAACTCCAATTACAATGATAGATAATTAAATCAACCATGATTTGAAGATCATGTATGAGATGTAGTCAATTACTAGGGCGGGTATGGTTTGAATTTACACTTGGGATCTTTGATATGTTTTATATTATTTTGATATGTTGTTTTTCACATCTAATGTTGTTTTGATTTAGGTTGTATTTAAAAAAATTTAATAAAAAGAAAAAGAGGAGATGAGATTTTATAGCTATATAACCTATTGTAAGACACTCCATACATGTGTATTTAGTGGTTATTGTTATTATCTATACACACACTTTAAAAATCACATAAGGGGAGTGGAAGGCCGGGAAAACAATCATTAGGGGGAGAGAGAAGACCCATGTATGAACATTGTGATCACACAAAACAAGTGTTTTACGATAGTGGTAGGGTTTTGACCTATAAATTGTTTCTGCCTGCAATTCATTAAGATGAGTATCAATGTCCGTGATCACGCTGGTGGAAAGGGGGTCTATGTAGATAACAATAATTTTCATATTTACATATTGATGTATTTCAAATACCGGAAAGAGCGTCCCCAAGAGAGGGACGCAACAAACCCCTTTACTGAGGGACACAGGGAAACTGAAAAGCTAAGGCTGGAAAGCTCAAGCTCAAAGCTCAAGCTAAAAGGGAAGGCGACTTGATCTGAGTGTTTTTGCCTTATTACTATAATAACATACAATTTGCCAAAAACTGCAAAATAATCACTTGTGCACGGTATACACATAGATAGATACAACCCCAAGTGTATGTTGTTGGGTCACTAATGGAATGCCACATGATTCTAAACCAAACCCTAAGTGGAGGTCAAACTTCTAAGTGAAAAAAAAACCTTTTAATTTTAAGTTTAAGATTAATCATAAATACATAATTTTTTAATTATGAAAATATTTACTTAATAAAAAATTATATATATATTTTTGTTTGTAAATAAAAAAGGTTTAATTCCTCAAAAAATATTGGTCATTGTACATATTAGTTCAAGTTTTTGGGCCTGTCACCTGTTCTTTCAACTAGTGGAAATCGAAATAGGTGACACCCTTTTGTTCTAGTAGACAAAAAGGAAAAGCCACAATCTGCTCCACCAAACAATTGGAAACCATAGCAGGTGGCAGTAGAGTACTGTGATAGAGCAATATAGACATGCAACAAAAACACTGAACATGAAATTTGGACAGAGCATAAAACATAAAAGATGAACAATGGTACAAAAAATCCCTGTATTTTGCAGAGTGAGTGTAGAGAGCCTATGAACCTTAAACATTAAAGGAACTATTAAACCCTGCCATTCTGAGTGCCGCCGTGAGGAGTGAAGACGTAAGGTTGTACACAGGTTTGGCATCTCTGTC